>CM021103.1:324115650-324308800 GCA_007115665.2 Sequoiadendron giganteum
GATCTCAACTTTCAATCTCCACCATTGATCAAAAATTTGAAAATATATAAAACAAGACATTTTCCTCATTCAATTCACCTTAGATCACCTAGAATAATTCATGAAAGTTCATCAATCTTGAGAATTCATAGTGATTTTGAGAATATTTTAGGTCATATCATCAATTCAAGCTTTGCAACAATTGGGCTCTAAGGTTTGAGCAATCCAACATCAAATCAACCAAGATTTTCACAATGGAATGTTAGGTTTTCTTTACTTTTGATCATGTTTTTAATATTTGTTTATGATTTTCTTTATATTTTTCCCAAATTAAGTGCATTCAATTTCATTGGTTAGTTGGTTTAATAGATCTTTTCTTTATCGGTGTTTAATGTTTCTAACTCTAATTGTGTTAATTTGTATCCTAATTAATTTTCCACTAAACCCATTACACATTATTATATTATCAAGCCTACAAACATGAATATGGGTCTTTATACTCCTTTATTAGTACCTTAATTCTCTTGGGAATTAATTAGTATCAAATTTATTGGTGGTTTACAAACTGCTAAATTATTGAATAACTCTATATTTGTTGTGGTTGACAAGTTTTTTGAAATGGTCATCATGGTCACTTGGAAGAATACTATCATAATGTAAGATAAATTGTGAATCTTTTTCAACCATGTCTAGATTCACTTCAAGGTTTTGACCTCCTTTGTCTCAAATATTCACCCAATATTTATCAACACTTTTTGGTAAACTATTTCTAGACCATGTTGCAGATATGATTAGATTGATCATAGCTTTCCATCCATATATTAGTGAATATATAGAGGTGCTCAATTCCACATTATTTCACCTTATGTGATTCATAATATAACACATCTACACACATGGAATGATATTCTACCTTTCATCTAATATGATTGCAACAAATAATTACACATATCTACAAGGCATATTCCTCTCGTGTTCCAACCAATATCACCCCTTAAAATTTCATAAAATTCACCAATAAATTTCAAGATGTAAATAGAAGAATTTTAATTGGACAAAGATTTATTTTCATTCAATAAATATATGACATACATCAATAGGTTCAATAAATTATTTAGCGTAAACAAAAAAATACAAAGAATATTATGATGCCCATTATATACCACACCTTCAAAGTCAATACTAGAGTCTATCCTCATATTTGAAAGGAATATTTTCACATGGTTCACACCATAAGATACAAGTATATAAATTTTGGTATTTACACCATACTATGTGTAGTTCATGAGAATAATTTCATTCTCCACATGCCATAGTACTTGGGTATATATGTACATATTCAACAAAGAGTTACTCAAAACATAGTTCTCTTATTTTTTAGATTCAACACAATGTAAAAATATAATAAACCTATACCCTACTCATCAACCATACAATGAAGGATTTCATCATAAACTATCCTACATAATCAATAGTAGGTAATATAATGATTAGGCCAAGTAATATATCTTGAAGAAACTCCATGAATAATTTCCCTCACTCTGATGCAATTAATACTATTACTTATAAATAAGTGTTAATAATATAAGACCACCCACATGGAAAATATGTTTGATCTCATGCATTCACTTAACCTACATGCTTATATCTACTCAATATGCACCAAGAAGTCACATCACAACTCTATGTAAGATAGTTCCATATGATACTCAAAATATAATCCTTGTGTATCTTTTCACAACACTTATCTCCCACATAAACACATTGGTGCATATTCCTACACCTAAATACACTCAATTCAACACCATATGTTTCTAATACCTTACACCTACACCACATGTTCATACCAAATTGTTGGAACCATGTAGGTTTGACATTTGGTACTATATGAGTTTAACACCTATCAAATTTTTATCCGTATAAAAATTGTAACAAAAAATGCATGCCATGTTAGTAAATTATTGTAGGCCTAGCTTATGACCCTTTGCATAAATAATTGTCTTGAATAGGGTACATGCATAGAATTTCACACTAGCAAGGTGTTGTATACATAATATTATACAAAAATTCTTTCATACAATATAGTTACATTACAAAGCCTTCTCCTCATATTGAATGTACATTTTATTCTATCATAATTATTGTTATGCATATATCATACATTTTTATATGTTATTGCACAAATCTTTGGTTTTGTCCTCTAATCCTCCTAGGGTTTGAATTATTATTGTCATCATATATAAGAAATCATGATTGAAAGTACCATGTGAGAAGATACACAATAATATTATATGATAATGTTGTATATCTAGCATCATTAAATTATTCACTATCTTTTTCCATTTGGTTTAGAATCCATTCTCTTTTCTAATTGATCTATCCTATGAAATATTGCATCTAGGGTAGAGGATAACATGGAAACAAGTGAAGGTTGAGGACCATTATGGTTTATATAAGAATGAGTGTGAGAGGTAAAAGGTAAGGAAGTGTGATAGTTTGAGAAAGGGGCACAAATAAGGAGATATATTTAATTGTGTTCATAGCTATGGATGAAGATATGAAGTGAGGAATATACATATAATGAGAGGTAGTGACAAATGTGGAGTGGCATGATTAAGGGTTGTAGTAGATAATATATGCATGGAGGTATAATACATCATATAATATGCATTTATTTATAGAGAGGTATAGTGAGGATAAATCTGATAAGGTGGAAGGAAGCTAGAGGAAGGATAGACACTATGTGGTGGTAGATTAGTATTGGTTATGGGTGGTATTATGTGGATTAGAAGTGGTGGTGAAAGGATTAATGCTAGAATATGGATTAATGGTGGAGGTGGGAGAGATAATAGACACAATAATCATTGTATATGAATCATTTTTAGTACTAAGTAATTGTAATACTTCTAATCCAAATGATTTATTAACAAAATTATTGTGAATCATATAGGATAATTGTGTAGGAGTCATCTCATTAGCCAAAGTACGTTTTTTTTTCAAAATATTATTTTCCACATAAGCATCATGATCATAATCCTCAATAGTGACCTTAAAAATAAGAATCATAATGAACCTCAATTTTAGTATATTGTGTATGTTGGACCATTGTTGGCTAATAAAGCTAGTTCGACTAACTTATGCACTCAAATCAACAAATAATGATATCCTTTATGAAGTGAATCACTAGTTATGAGAGTTACATAAATATGATGTTAGACCAAGGACATATCTTCCTAGATGATGCACGTAATGTGTGCACATCTTAAATTTTTCTTGGAGTTTTCCTAAGTAGTTGAGTATAGAAATTGAACTTGATTATTCAAAAAGGAATTCATATTAAATACTTGAAAAATCTACAATAGCTTTTTATATCTATTACTACAAGTTAATACTAGTGATATGAGTTCTATCGTTAACACTAATATATATCTTTTATATGTAACAACTAAAAACAAATAGCAAATAAATACTAATCTAAAATTAATTATATCAAAATAATAAACTACTAATGTAAACAACAAAGTCACAACCTTAGCTTGAGTTTTTTCACTCTTCTACTTCACTAAAATTTTAATAAATATTTATATTCTTCATTCAATCAATAATTGAATCAACATAAATTGATAAATAAATGATTTTTATTATTGCTCAAAAAATGGTACAAATGAAAAAAATATAATTGTCTTATTTTCTAGATTATCTAATATATATATATATATATATACTTAGTTTCGAATAGCTAATCTTAAGTGTCCTTAATAGGTTGAAATCCTAACAACCTAAATTATAGATGTCAACCCATTCCTAGAAAAAAGGAAGAGGATTCTCTTAATTTGAAAACATGAATAAGAAACTTCAAGAAATAGAATCCTAATACAATTTACCAACTATGACTAGAGAATTGGAATCATCGACATGAATAGACAAATGACAATGCATGTAATAAAATAATTGTTGCAATTTCTACCACTATATGCTAATATAGAGTTTCTTCCCATTCTTTATGAAAAAATTTATTACTATTGATGGATAAAGTTATATCTACATGTCCCATCTCTAGAAACTACGAGGAATCCTACTTCCTTGGTTATAGTCTCTTGATATTCTAACTACATGTGGTTGGTCCTATAGCTATGGGTTTACGACAATACTTTGACTATGTGTTATCTAATAGCCTTGCTACATGAGGGTTTAGTTTCTCCAAGACACTTATATGCTATACTTACCATAATTATCATAATATGCTACCATTCAAAATTAACCATCTAAAGATACAAAATTCTATCAAACCATCATTTATCAAGTTTAGTGTTTTATGCTTTAAACATTAGTCATAGATTTTGACAATGTTTGATAAAAAAATGATGGAGCTAGAAATAAACATAATTAACAAGAATAATTATTGGACTCGTTAGATGAGATATGCATGTAAGTTCTTAAATGAGGTAGGGTGCAAAAATACGGGGGAAAAAAGTGGCCATCCCACTTTCAGAAATAAAAAAGCTATAACGCGAGCACATTATAACACACTCACGTTATTGCTTATATAAGAAAAAAAGAAAAGTTCATGTCATTTGTTATTTGTTATTGTTGCAAGTTAGTTTGTGGCCCACAAACCCTCAAAGATGCGCTCACATTCCAAGAAGCCAAAAATTGCTCCATTTTTTCACTAAATCATTTTAAAAATTATGCCACGACGTCGGGGAGGTCAAAGGAGTAAGTTATTGTTGTTTTTTTGTGTGAATTTGATATTAAATAGGTAGATTGAATATGTTTTTTGACATAAATTTATTTTAATTTTCAGGAATTGTTAATGCACCCCCAAATCCTCCTCAAAATCCTCTTGAAAACCATAATTCACCTCATGATCAAATCCTTGCTAAAGAACAACCTCAACAAATACCTCCAACAATTCATCATCATGCTCCATGAGCACAAGAAAATTTATTGGGTCAAATTGTAAATAACAAAAATAAATTGAGTTAATTGCAAGGTTGAGATATCCTTCATGCACAACCTCACATAGAACCTCATTTGCTCAATCACTTCAATCCAAAACATCTCATGTAGATTCAGTTATCAAGTAAATAAATAGTTAGTATGAGAATAGAAGAGAGCTTAAATTTTTTTATGCAGATAAATTATCATATAAACAAGTTAAAGATGAAAAAAATTCAAAATCTGACTTGTGTGCACTATTCACAAACCCTAAAATGAATGAAATATTACATCCTGCATGCAAGAGGTTCCCTATCCATTGGTGCAACAACCAAGGGATAAAAACTATATTTGGGAAAGGTGGTGGATGGTTTTTGACCATCCTCCATGCAACAATAATGCGGTGCCACAATATATTTTGAGGAAACTCTATTGTGAGTTTGTCCTCAGTAAAATCCCAAACTATTTTGGCATGCAGGAGTTCCAAGGTACAGGTGGGGGCTCCGCACAAGATAGAGTGGGGACACATATTGACACACAACGACCAATGATACCACTCACTAGACCAACATATGAGCATGTGACTATCCTATTCATTGTGAAGGAGAGTGCTAAGGTGGATACATTGTAGTTGATTAGTTCCCTCACTCAGAGCCTCATATAGCATACCAGTCCTCTAGAACAAGGTGAGGCAGGTGAGTATTTGAGGAGTCGAGTTCCACCTCATTTATGTTAGGCTTGTGGGTCACTATGTGTTTATCATCCCAAGGATAGTCAAGATGCATGTGCCCAAGGTACATTTGCAATTGATCAGATGGTGATGATAGATGCCCTCCTAAATGACACATTTGGCCTTGATAGTTAGGTAAATGTTAGCAAGTTCATTTAATTTAATATATTTAATTTAATTTTTGAAATGCAAGATTAACTAAATTAGTTGAATTATTATAATGAAGTTTCACGGTCATAGTGTTTACTCTATTTTTAACGGTCCTCCACCTCTCTATTACACGACGACATCTACTATAGAGGTATATAAGTAGTAAGGAATTATAAATATTACATGTGAATAGCTGAATGTTATATGAATGATATTATTATATCTCATTTTGGATGTTGAATAGGTTAATCTCGGACCTTCAATGGTAACACCTGGTAGTGGAGGTGGTCATCAAAGTTTCACGCAGGTAATACAAAATATTTTTAATTTTAAAATAAAAATTTTATTTCGTAATTGAATAATGTTTAATGACTTGAAGGTTCTAGATAGATTGTAAGTATTCTTTTTACTTTTTAATTAATTTAATTTCAGGTTGTTATGTACTTCATAATCTATGAATTTCATTTGTTCATGTTGTTCACCTCCAAAAATATAGGCTACTGGTGTCAATTAATTATCTACCTTCTATAGACCTCTTTATTGTATTACCTCTAGGGACCTCCATCAACCAAACTTAATTTTTCTATGCGATTATGTTATTTGCACAAATCTTCATCAAAACTCGTAATCAATTGTCTAGGCAACAAATGAGTACCTAGGGATAATTTTTATGATTTTAATCATTCATTGAATCCAATCCTAAATGAAATTGATCCACATACATGACTATGTAGAACATATATTCATCACGAGACACGTCAATTTCACTATCTTTATTAAAGTCAACATTCATCCCTTTTAATAATGATAAACTATCCTATATCCATTAACTTTTATTTCTATCATGACTCTCCATTCCTTGATATAGCTTAATTGTATACATTTATTTACCTCATTATCCCAATAAATTTATTTATACTTTACAACAATATATTGTATTATACAGTGTTATATAATATATAGTTCCTAACGACATTAACATCGATCAATTTCAAGCTATGGTTGGTACCATCACTTCCACCCATTACTTGGTCTTTTCTAAAAAATTCCTTCCCCAAATATCCTTTCATAATCAAGCTCTATATCTTGAGGTTTGCATCCATAAACACAAGATCAAGAAAGTCTTGATGCAAGCGGTCCCTTCAACCTTCCATCAATGCTTAAAATTTCCTTACAATGATAAGGAAGTCACAATATACGCCTATCTTGAACCCTTCCATTACTGCACAAACTTGGAGGAGAAATACAATATGCCTCTTCAAATACCTAGTAATGAAATATCCTTCCACTCATTTTCCTATGTCAATCCAACATCACTTGCTTCATCCTCAACTCCATATACATCAATCGATCCACCCCAATTCAACCTTAAGATCCAAGTACTTGAGAAGGGTTGTGGAGAATACCATTTAGACAATCCTTCTGCATTGGGGAGCTTCCCCTATCACCAAAATCATATGGGAGACCAAAAGAAATCAAGCATATTCAAGTCGTCACCTATGAAGTCAAACCTACTATTTTCACCCAGTGGGGAGACATGAAGAATGAAGTAGTGTTTAAAGAAAATATATCTTCCTAGCTTTACAAAGAAGAAGAATAAGAGGACGAGAAAAAACTACATCCCATTCTTGTTGATCCGAATAATAAAGGTTATCGGCTGGAAAAAGGTATGGGATTCACTAGAAAAGGTGGCCTTGGTCTAAACGAACAAGGTATAGGAGAATCCATTATAATGGAAAAATGTAAGAAGAATTTGGGACTAGGATATGGTTCACTAGACATGGTTACCCCAAGCGTTAAAACTACTTCTTGTCAAGACATAGCTCCTATTGTCGTTGAGACATTCGATAACTACAATCTTATTAAAAATGAATTAAATATCATAGACCTATTTGGAGACCTTGACATAAATACCATCACTACCCACTCCTTCAAACCTACATCCCAAACACAAGAACTCCAACCCATATACCCACAATTAATCGATTGGGATCAAGTAAATCACACACCTGTTGTGGACTTATTCTAGAACAATGAAGCTATTGCTAAGTTCATGGGACTTTGAATTGGTATACCTCAAGGAGATCACAAGGCTGGTATTGTCATGGAACTTGAACAAGTCAACATACTTTGGTGGGGAGATTATGTCCTCCAGTCACAAAAATTAAATGAAAAACCTAAACATCAAAATGAGATACCCTAGGGAAAATCACAATGTGGCTCTATTAGATCATGAAAAAGGAAAAAAAAAGGATGTATCATAAGGTGGAAACCTCTTTGAGGCAACTGTGGATGGACGATTCAATCTCCCCATCATAGAGTATCAGGAAAAATCAACAGTCTTGGTTGAAGGTTCTAAACCTATCAACATTAGAACAACAAAGGGACCTAAGCTAACATATCATGCAACTTCCTTAGATCCTAAGGAAAGAGTCAACTTATTAACATTCATCCATGGAAATAAGATCAAATTCACCTGGACATATGCAAATATGCCTGTGCTAGATCCAACTTTAGCGGTGCATCATCTAATAGTATTCCCTAAAATGAAACCGGTTTAAAAAAGCTTCGCAAGATGCACCCACAAATAACAATTTTAGTTAAGGTGGAGCTTCAGAAACTATTGGATGTAATTCCCTGCCATGTAATCCTAAAGGAAGTTGCAATTTAGTACAAAAGCGCACATTTTTTATTTTATTATAACGTATTTAACATACATGTTCACCAACAATTGACAAAAACCTCTAAGGCTACATAACTGAGATTACTTAAACCCATACATACATCAATATACAACCATAGCATTTAATGACAATATGAATTGAGTACTTAAACAAAACAAAGATACAACATAACATAAAGAGATATACAACCACACTCCATATTCATTAACTTAATCAAAAGGTTACATCACTTATTCCCAGAATGAGACAATAATACAAATGTGTTACAATATACATAAATCCACCTCGTAAACATATGAGGGGTAAAATAACATGATTCAAATTGAAATAAATACATTGCTTGAATTAAAACAAGTACTGAAGATCAAAGGGGGACCCAACAGTGTATGGTGCATGTCCCACCCAACCAAGTGGTACCCGAGGGCCCACCCCCCATGCTAGGAGATAGTAATAACATAGCATGGACAAAATCTACAACCACTAGTCACAGGCTGACTCATACTGACACAAGCAATCACATATACAACACAAGTCCAACTCTAACATGGTCACATTGCTTCGAGATATAAAATAGATCGAGTATGTTAAGAAAACCATACACATAAAATCATGTACCAATTGTTGTCCTAGACAGAGTGTCATCGCACAGCTCGTCATGGGATCTCATTTGTGAATCTTCATAGGCTCCGGTAATCCTGGTGACCTCAACTGAATCCTGGCCCCCATACTCACTCATGTAGAATCAAATACCTCTCGTAAGGACAAGATAGATGACCTTGCCATTCTAGGCGTTCCTGTAGACACCCAAAATTGTCCATGTCATAATATTACCTAGTCGATACATGACCTTGTAAGACATTTTGTAATATTTTATCCTAGGTCATTACACTATCCCACTTATCTTATTTATTCCACTTAATCACCTTCCCAATTAATTAAATAAATCTCATTTATTTAATTAATTCCCCTTCACATGTCTCAAAATAATTCAAATTAAATATTTGAATTAATCTCTCACTTTTACCACATTGCAACATGTGTCACATGACTACAACTCTTCACATGCACACATAATTCAAATAATTTTATTATTTAAATTATGAGATTTCCACTCACATCCTATTTTTACCCCCATTCATTGTGCGTCATAAGCATCTTTTCTTCCAAAATAAAGAATAGAATCCCACTTATTTCCTCACATCTTAATTTTAGCCTCAGGTCATAATCCACTTAATGTGCGTCATAGACACTAAAATAAACTTTTAATCCTAGCCATACATGTCACAAATTTGACTTTTAATCTTGGCCATCAAATCAAATCAACCTTCTCCTATAAATCAAGCCTTTCACAGGTCATTTAGAGAATTTTCTTTCAACATCCTTACTCTGCCAAAATTTCTTCTTATCTATCTATCTATCTATTTTTTTCTATTATCTTTCATCTCATTGTTATGCTGCGAAATTGAGTAATCAACAATCAAACCTTCAAAATCTTGCATTCTCATGCAGGTGGAGAAGAGCAATGGAGATAAATCAAATCTAGCATGGAGATCGGTTTGCTTTGCTTTCTTGTTTTGATTTTCATGCTAGTGTGTGCTCTATTATGCTTGTCAGGGTTTTTCATTATAATTTGTTTATGCATTTTGCTCTAATATTTTTACCCTAACTACATTTGGTGAACCCGATGTGAATCCTTGGATCTAACTTTCTTTTTTGCAGGTTTTATTAACTTTTTATTGCAGATCTGCCAGTTTCTAGACAAAACCTCAAGTTTTACAAATTTTGTCATATCTTCCAAACGGCTATACATTTTTATCCAATATTTTCATGGAAGCTTTTAAATCATCTCGAGAGTCTACAATAAAAAAATTGAGGGTTTATCACGAATTTTGCAGGAGTTATCATGATTTTATGTTTTTTCATAAAATCAACTTTCTCGCCGCAAATCAACCAAATTTTCAGAAATGTTTACATTTTTGAAAATCCCGTGGAATTTTAATGGGGATCTTGGTTTTACAAATTTAATTTAGAAGTCACATATAATGCAAAATAATCAAATCTTTGTTTTCTATACGTTTTTCACAAATCCGCATTTTCTAGTGCAAAACAAAGAATTTTTCTGATTTCTTTACATTTCTGGAAAGCTCTCAGAAAACTAGTAGGGGTCTTTTCTTTGATTTTTTATTTTTCAGATCCATAACATCTTCAAATAATCAAATCTAATTTGGCTATGTTAAAAACATGTATCTAAAATTGCAATTATCTGATGAGCTTACTTTTTTTTATGGCTGCATTATAATATCATTTTTTTTATTTTGTAGGTGATCATAATGAGCTATAGTAGCAACAATATCAGTCATACACATTAGATTGGAAAGAAAAAATCTTCGGGTGCATTCATTCTATTATCTTTATCTCTCATTTGATCAATCAATCTTATTTGCAAAACACTTCAATTTGGGGCTTTAAAACAAATATCTTGTTTGCAATCAAACTTTGAAATTGGGCTTAAAAAGAACCATTATCTTCCATCACAAGTTTTGAATTTGGGTTAAAAATAACAAGTGTTTGAATTGTTTCACACATTTCAATTTTCTAAAGGGAAATTAACAATTGCGAGTGTGAATTAAGTGCGTGTGTGATAAAAAACACTTCACTTGGTTCGTTTTTGTCATACCCTTCATAGGAGGCCTGATAGGGGATTTCATCACCCCTATGGACGACCTCAATCAAGGTGTGAATCGAAAGACACGCTTCTTTGAGAGTTAAAATCTTGTCACTCTTGGCTAAGCCCCAAAGAACTTTATACCTTTGGGAAGTGAAGGTGAAGGGTGGGTTACCCCTTTCTCCCGGCTGTGTGGCAGGATTTTTCTTTCAAATTATCCCTAGTCAACCTCGTGCATCCTAGCTTAAGACTTGATTGGCCATACCTACTTGACTTGTTCTAGGACTTGTTGATGTGTCTTCTTCAAGTGTGTGCTTAATCATCACATTCATAATTTCAAATTCAAACTTGCTTATGTGTCTTGCATGTGTGATTCATGTGTGTACATGTGTAATCATTTGTTTTCAAATTGACATATCAAGCTATGAACACCAACACATAAACATATCATTCTAATCATCCCACATCATCATCATCACCCTAATCCTAAGGAAACACTTGCTAAAATGGTCCTAATCCTTAATGATCTTAGTCACAAGCCCAAGGTCATACTTCGAGGAGCTCCTTCACCTAATCATGAAGATAATCCAAAACCATATATCCTCCAAGGTGGGTCAAACTTTGCTCCTAGTGATGATGAGAATTTTGTAGATCTTAGTGATGACTAAAACTTTGTAGAAATCTTAGGTCACCTTAATGATACTTTTGACAAGGGAAATACCACCAAAAGTTTAGAATCATACACCATTCCATTTACTAGTCCTCCATCTCCATCTAATAAAATGCATATCTCAAAGCACACTAGTCCTACACCAACACCACCATCCAACTTCTCAAGCTCTAATCCATTAACCAAAGAATCCTTTAATGGTTTTCTCCAAAGACTACTAGCATGAAATAGACCATCCCCATGTCAAGCACCCATTAATGAGCTTACCAACGAACCTTTGAATGTCATGCCTATTCTTCCAACTCCATCATGTGGTCCACAACCTATTGATCATAAAAATCATACCAAGCCTCTTCTAGAGCCTTCCACTTCCATTTCCACTCAAATCCAAGAGCTATGTCAAGAGCATTATCCTAAGCATGAGGAAACATTAACCTCTCATTCTAATCAAGATCTATGCCTTTCTAATGATCCCACTCATAACATACTTGGTCCTACTCATGATGAAGCTTCCCTCTATGATCTAGATCCTACCTATGATCAAGAAGACTATGATGATCCCCTTAGCCAACTCTATGCATTCCATGGTCAAGAGCCTATCATTTCACCTATCCATGAGAAAGAAACCTCCATTTCTCCTATAGACCCCCTACCTAGTCCTCTCCATGATCCTGCATTATCCACTTTTCATGATGAGACACATGCCTCCCAAGTAAATGTAAAAGATAAAACCAATAGTGTGGATCTAAATGAGCATAATCAAGATCCTAATGATCCTTCTGCATCTGCTATAAACCCCATTTCAAATCCACCAACATGTCCTATTGGTCTATCCATATCTATTCATGAATGTTCCTCCTTAGAACAACAACAACCTTTATCCACTTCACCTTCTTCATCTAACAATGAACTCAAGTCTAGTATCCAAAACACACCTAGTCCCATTGTCCATCGCATGCTTCAGAACATGAACTATCAAGGTAAAGGTTTAGGCCTTCATGAACAAGGTGTTTTGGAGCCCATCCATGTCAAGGTCCCTCTACGCTCTTATGGCCTTGGATATATACCCCAAGGACACCAATCTAAAGATGTTGGTACTTCCTCCATCCATCATAAGTCCTCTTTCCACCATAAATCCTATCATATGCCTAAAACATATGTTGCCATCCCTCCTCCATCATCTTACAAATGTCAAAAGCATGTGACCGTACACCTTCCACCATCAACTTTGCCACCATTGCTTCCAACTCCAAATATCCATCCATCTAATCTACCTCCACTACTACCAACACCTAATATCCCCATTATCCAATCCCCTTATCCACCTATCCATAAATCCTCTAAAAATCCTAATCATGACCAATCAATGCACACATTGTCTAAACATGAAGCTTCCACTCATTCCACCATACCCATGGGATTCAAAAGCAAAAAAATTGATGCCTCTAGCTATAAAGAAAAAAATCTGAAGGGTCCTCATGCCCTAGGACACAAAATAAAAGAATCAAAGAAAAATCCATCCAAAAATCAATATAAGCCCATACCTCCAAAAGAAAATGCCAAAACTAAAATGGTTTGGGTCCCTAAGAAAAAGGAAAACAAGTCAAACGAGGCATCTACATCTCAAAAATCCCAACGATCCACTTCCACCTCACATTCCCACTCTATTCAAGAATCTCATATTCCATCCCACAAGAAAAATAAAAGTCATAAAAATACTAAGTCTATGTGGGTACCTAAAGCACTTCATCACCCATCTCCTAAGAAAACATCTTCATTGCTTCCTACACCTCCTCCACATCAAAATCTTCAACGTTTATCACAATGTGTGCAACCATTGGTCATGGTTCCCTTCCATTTCACAACGATTCCACATACCTCCATCTCCTCACCCTTCACTCATTATCCTACATATCTCCCCCATCACATTCCTATGGTCCATGCTTTTGGCTAAGCCTCCCATCCATCTTCCCTAGATAATCCACATCATAATCCACCAATCCCTCCATAATCCACATCATAATCCATCATCTACCTACTCCATCTCCCTTTCATGTCATCCCTTACCAACATCTATGAGCATAATGACATTTGACATGGTCCATGCGATGACATCCATCTCTATTGGGACTATCACCTTTCATGGAACTAGACACTTGAGTCCCTCCTATCCATATTCCCCTTCTCTTATCCAAAAATCCAAAAAGTCAAAAAAGTCAAAAAAAAAAAAAAAGAGTAAAGAGAAATCCCTTCATCCAACGGTGAAAACCTGGTAAAAAGGCACCCTGGATAAGTACCATGATGAAAACCTGGCAAACAGGCGTCATGTGTAGGTTTATCTTCTATGTCACTTACACTTGGGGGCACTTTGTCTCATCTGCACTATCTATCCTATCATGTCATTTCTTATCATATCATGTCCATCCTACCTACCATATTTATCTATCATACCCATATACTTATCATATTGAGTCCATTCATCCTCTCTTCCTCTTTTTGATCTTGATAAAAATATGGGGCAAAATGTTGAAACATGCTTTGGATATCTTTTGATATACCCCATCCTTCCAAACAAGCCTATCATTATCCTAGTGTCATAAGCTTTGTCATGAATAATCCTAAGTATTGTACCTAGAATGGGGCATGTTATTCCTATGCGACATAGTCTTTGGAGATCACATCCCTGCCCTCTTATCATGCATACATCCTGTCATTTTTTATCCATCCATATATCATGAGCCTTTTTGTCCCTTATCCTATCACCCACCCTTTCATCCATCAATCACATCTATATCCTTGCACCTAGACTTGGTTTTCCCTTGTCATTGGTATCTAGCACAAAGGCTACCCAAATTGTCATCCATTGACATCTCAAAACATTTCAAAAATCCAAAAAAATCACATAGGCCAAAAATAAAAAAAATATATATATATATATTCCAAAAATCCAAAAAAATCAAAACATTTCGAAAATCCAAAAAAATCAAATATTCCAAAAATCCAAAAAAATCAAAACATTTCGAAAAAATCTAAAAATAAATCAAACATTTCAAAAATCCAAAAAATCAAAACATTTCAAGAATCCAAGCAATAAAATCAAACCAAATCACTTCAACGCATCAATTCAACTTCTTCAAATCAATTTTTTCATCAAATTATCTAATCACATCACTTCTTCTAATCAAATTCATTCTTCTAATCAATCACATCACTTCTTCTAATCAAACCCATTCTTCTAATCAATCTAATCATTATCATCAAATCAAATCATTTCTTCATCAATCCAATCAATCAAAATCATTCCAAGTAAATTATTCCTCAATTTAATTCAACAATCATCATCCAAATCTTCAAATCAAGCATCTTCAATCCTTCCAAGCAATAATCCAAATGCAAGTCAATCCTTAATCCATACCAACGAAGCTAATCAATCTTGCCAAATTATCCAATCACATCCTTTGGTCTTGATCCTAATCTTGTTGTAAACCCAATCAATCAGTCAATCATCCTTGTGTTGATCTAGGGATATATCGTTCCCCGCAATGACAACACTATCATCATCATCAATCAATCAATCAATCATCCTCGTGTTGATCTAGGGATATATCGTTCCCCACAATGACAACACTATCATCATCATCAGTCAATCAATTAATCATCGGTTTACAGCTTGACAGGGGCAATACCTTGTTTGTTTTTGTATCATTTGTGCATGCTTGCTTGTGTGTGTTATCATTTTAATTTGCAGTTGCATCAAATCTGAGTCACTCCCAACTAATATTCATATCTTGTATCTAGACAAGGTTGTATTATGTTGGGGCATGAGACACAATGTCACCTTGGTCCTTTATACCTTGGTGCATAACGTCTAGTGCTATATCAAACATATGATTGCTCACTTTATTGCAACATAGTGTGTCATTTTTCTTTTTCATCTACTTCTTATCTTGTATCATTCATCTTATCCCTCCTTTATCATTTCATTCATTTCAAGAGAATATCTGTGTTTATGCAACCCGCCTATCCTCTCGAGGGGGCATCATCATCATTATCATATCCTATATCATCATCCCATTTCTTCATATCTTTTGCATCATCATATTCTTCTATCATCCCTTTCCCTCATTCATCATACTCCTCACTTCTTTAAGTGGTTGGGGCATCATCTTTTTTTCATCTATCCATACCTTAACTTCTTTGAAATGATGTTACTCGACATAAATTTCACCATAGTGAACATCATCTCAAAGAGGGGCAAAATGTAGACACCCAAAATTGTCCATGTCATAATATTACCTAGTCGATACATGACCTTGTAAGACATTTTGTAATATTTTATCCTAGGTCATTACACTATCCCACTTATCTCATTTATTCCACTTAATCACCTTCCCAATTAATTAAATAAATCTCCTTTATTTAATTAATTCCCCTTCACATGTCTCAAAATAATTCAAATTAAATATTTGAATTAATCTCTCACTTTTACCACATTGCAACATGTGTCACATGACTACAACTCTTCACATGCACACATAATTCAAATAATTTTATTATTTAAATTATGAGATTCCCACTCACATCCTATTTTTACCCCAATTCATTGTGCGTCATAAGCATCTTTTCTTCCAAAATAAAGAATAGAATCCCACTTATTTCCTCACATCTTAATTTTAGCCTCAGGTCATAATCCACTTAATGTGCGTCATAGACACTAAAATAAACTTTTAATCCTAGCCATACATGTCACAAATTTGACTTTTAATCTTGGCCATCGAATCAAATCAGCCTTCTCCTATAAATCAAGCCTTTCATAGGTCATTTAGAGAATCTTCTTTCAACATCCTTACTTTGCCAAAATTTCTTCTTATCTATCTATCTATCTATTTTTCTTCTATTACCTTCATCTTATCGTTATGCTGCGAAAATGAACAATCAACATATCAACAATCAAACCTTCAAAATCTTGCATTCTCATGCAGGTGGAGAAGAGCAATGGAGATAAATCAAATCTAGGTTGGAGATCGGTTTGCTTTGCTTTCTTGTTTTGATTTTCATGCTAGTGTGTGCTCTATTGTGCTTGTTAGGGTTTTCATATCTTGTTGTTTTAGTTTTATATCTTATTTTCCCTAACTTACACTTCCCACTCATCCCAAGCCTAAATGAGCACTTGTGTCTATGAGTAAGGCTAAATTATCTTGTTTAGTGTGAAATACTACCTAATCTTCTAAGTACATTATTTTAGTTATCACTTGATTAAGCCATCTCCAAAGGTTACCCAGTTTACCTCTTTGGGCTCTAGCGCCTAACAGAAGACACTCTTCTACTTGGCAACATACCAAACAAAACCAATCACCAAGGGAATCTCAAGTGCATACAAACTAGATAACATAACCACTTCAACAATGGAAGCAACAAATAATAAAACTACTCCAAACACTCGGAGACAACAAAACACATAATCCACTCCTTCCAAAGAAGACACAAATCATCCCTGTTCGTGGAAATCGGGTAAATCACTGACAAGAAACCATGCACTACCCAAGGGAAATACAAATGGTTGACATCCCAAAATGACAACCCCCATCCTCTAAGATCCCCTGGAAGACTTACAATTACTATCTTACACTTAACCCATTCCCAATTTGAATTCAAGAAATAATAGCAACAACAAAACAATCAACATGATAAATATATCTAATGTTTGGATTTACTAGATCCATTCTCCACCAATAGAAAACATTTAAAACATTTATCCAATTTCACTAATTAAATAAAAAACCCTTCATTTTTACTAAGAGAAAAATCTAATTTAATTTAAAATCAAATCGTCTATTAATTTTAAAAGCAATAATAAATTAGTCTACCCTAATAAATTAAACTCTCTTAATCTTTCCATTGCTTGCATCTACTAAATTAAAACCACTAAATATACATATAATGTATATACACTTGCAATTATTTTTAAAATAAATGTATTTGATAATCAAAATCTTAAAACATATATATATATATATATATATATATATATATATATATATATACTTTAAATCCCTTACTATAATTACCTTTATAAAATCAAAATTACAAACATAATTAAAATATCTCAATATATCTGTATAATATACATATATATATACATATTATATAAATATAATATATATATATATTATATTTTAATATTTAAATAAATTAATTTCCAAGTATTATGAACTATTAAACAAAGCAAACGGATTCAATAAAGTTCGCAGGTTTCAAATATTATGGGAGAGGGGGCGACTGTACAACCAACCCTTCCCATCCTCCAATGCTGCAGGGTACGGTGAGGGGCGGTGGGCCATCAGACAACACGTCCCCCACTGTGGTGGGCGTGCTGCCTCATGGCAGTCACACCTCCCACAAATGAGTGGGCGGTGGGGACTTAACTCCCCCACCAACCACTATTAAAAACTTCAATTTTTTTTTATAATTGTTTTTTATTTGTAACAAATGAAATCCAACTTCCAAGAAACGCTTTGCCGTATGATGATTTTTTATCCAGCATAATAATAATTTTTTAGACAATTAAAAAGATTTATATATATATTTGTGTAAAATATATATATATATATAAAGGAATTTCAACAGATTAGTTCAATAATTTTCTACATTTTTTCTGGGTTTTTCCTACGACAAAATTTCCAAACATAGGGGTTTCACAATTTTCTTTTTCTATAGAGATTTATTTTTTCTCTAAATGAAAATTTCGACAAAATTTCCAAACATAGGGGTTTCACAATTTTCTTTTTCTATAGAGATTTATTTTTTCTCTAAATGAAAATTTGTTTTCCTCTAGATTTATTTCATAGTTTAAATCTAATAATTCTTCAGCTATTTCAAATATTAATTCTTTGGTTTTCTTTGTAAATATATTTTCCTAGATTTATTCACGGTAAACACAAAAGCTTTAAATTTCCTCTTTTCTAAAACAAATAAACCTTCTTTTATAGATCTAGCACAACAATTATCTGCAACAATACAATTGCAATACAAATTTTAAACAAATCTAAATACACAAGAAAAAAACTTGTTTCAAGAAGCTTCTGAAGTGTTGAAGTTTTGATGTCGAGCCTCTTCCAAAGCTTTCACAACTTCTTCCCAGCAAACACAATTTTTCCAGAACAAAATATGTATCCAATGTCACAACAAACTATTCCTAAATAATTCTTTTAACTTCCAACAATAAAAACCTCAGAAATCTTCTGTGTTTTTTCAATTTTCATTCCTTTCCAAAAAATATCTTCTCCCAAAAATATCCTCCTACTCACATGAATAAACTTTCCTCTTCTTTAACCAATACCCAAATTCTCTCTGTGAATTAATTTTTAACAACTTCTTAATTAATTAACTCATACATGCTGACAATTAACAAATATTTTAAACAATCACATTTATCTTCACAAATAAAATTTAATAACTTCTAATTCAAATTTAATTCCAAATTGTATTAAATTCCCTTTTTCAAATTTCAAAATAAACAAATTTAATTAATCAATTTTAATTACTTAATAAATAAATTTAACCAAATGGATTAAATTTAATTTACTAAATAAATTAAATTAAATTAATTAATTTACTAAATAAATTAAATTTAATTAATTAATTTACTAAATAAATTAAATAAATAGCTTCTATCAAAATGTCTAAATTTAATTAAATAAAAATCAACATTATTTAATGCATAATTTTAAACATTTATTTTCATAATCATGAACCCTTCAGAATTAAATGATATTTAAAACAAGGCAAACGATGACACAACAACTACGACTAATGACACACTATGGCTAGGGTGTAGACCTGACACATGTTACCTAGCTACTATCTCCCGTTCAACTTAACCGTTGGGTCGACATGCTCAAACCTGTGAAACCAGGTGAAGTCGATGTCATGTATCTGCAAACCTGTAAACGAGATAACAAAAATCATATATATATAAGCAACATAAAATACACACCGTGAAGAGGAAATCACGGAATCTCAGGGCGCTCACAAGCGAGTGATGCGATCCCGTCCCCTTCACCAATACACTCATCATAAAATGACAATTCCATAATACTCGACTGAGCTCACCACCTTACCGCAAGGTGAGGCAACAGGGTAACGGTAGTGAGGTAAATGGTTGGGTGAGCTCACCGCAATACTGCGACCGGGTAGAATGAACTCGACAGTGATGCGGTAGGAACTCGGGCGAACTCGAAGATCGATTGACCGAGCTGGACCAGAATGGTCAATGCGATAGTCGAATGAAAGGAGGACACGTGGCTCAGTGTCAGCGATATGATTGGCTAAATGCCAAACTTGTAAATTGCAGTTATTGCAGGCCGACTTCTAGCTGGAGACATAACCCGATTAAGGAATGAATTTATTGCCTGGGTGGCTCGATGCAATATGTGTAGATCGGTTACTTGTTTGAATGGACATTGCAGCATGAATCGAGTCATGGGATTGGTTGAGAAGCATAAATGCTAATGTAAGACTTGACAGTCGATTACATTATTTTATATGTAAACCAAAAGGTGACGGTAAAATGGATGAACGAATAGAGAGGCCAAGAGTGTTTGAGCGATCTTTACTGAGAACACTTAGTCTCTCTATTATGCTAAGATGTGAACCTATTTTTCCTTGAGGCTGGGCTGGCTGAGAGGCTGGTTGAGAGAGTCTTTGAGGAGCTGAAGGGAATCTACATTATATGTCTTTGGAGACATAAGAACTATGTGAAGGTTCTGTTTTTGTGTTGCCTGTATATTTCTCCAGATGGACAAGATGTATCACTCCTGAAGAGCATAGCTCTGGTTTTGTATTGTAACCGTTTTTGTTACTGAATAATACATGTGAGCCGAGTGTTTTGGAGGGTGGGTTTTTTTACCCAAAGTGGTTTTCCCCATGTATATCTGTGTGTCCATATGTTTGTCTTTCTTGTTGTATGATTCTATATCTTGAATCTATGCTTCTGTTGAATCTGCTATATGGTTAAGAATTTACTTTTCTCAGTAGGATCAATGGGGGATTTATTGTGCCTATTTCCACTTTATGGCATAGTTGATTGTGTCTTTGAAGTGATACAAGTGAAAATCACTAAGGCACTACTATCTCAGATGTTGATCTATGATGACAGATTGATCTCGTATCCCCAATAGGTGGGTCATGATACTTAGAGAGTTTGAAGTAGAATATGTTGATAGGAAAGCCATTAAAGGATAAGTGATAGCAGATCAACTAGCAGACATACCTATTGAAGACCATCAACCACTCATAGGAAAATTTCTAGATGAGAGTATCCTGCTAACAACTGAGTCAATCCGTTGGACTTTGTACTTTGATGGATCCCATATGCAGCACGACTCAGGGGCCGATACTTATTTCTTACACCATAAGGAGACAATGTACCCAAAGTATACAAAATTTCCTTCCCTTGTATGAACAATATAGTTGAATATGAAGCACTGATCACTAGGCTAAAAATGGCCATGGAATGGAAAATAAAAGAACTACAAGTCTATGGCGACTCCCAGCTAGTCATTAGGCAGGTTAACGATGAATACTAGACTAAAGACGACAAGCTCATGCCGTAATAGAGAATGATGGATAGTTTCAAGAAATAATTTTTGGTCATCATCTTTGAACAAATCCTAAGGGTTAACAATAAAGCTACCAATGCTATTTCCACTATTGGTTCAATCCTTGATATACACCAAAACATTCCTAGATACGAATTCCTAGTGGAACAGTTTCTCATACTAGTGTTCAATATCCTAGAATCCAAACTGATGTGTGATGTTGTTGGTTATGACTTTCCTTTGTATCAAGACACATTCGCCTATATCTAGCATGAAATCATACCACTTCACCTAACAAACAATCAAAAGAAAACCTTTATTTATCAAACTTGTCGATTTACCATCCTTGGAGATACCTTATATCACCAAAGTCTTGATGGTACATTACTCTGATGTCTCAATGCAGAAGAAGCACAAACTGCCTTGCAAGAGGTACATAAAGGTGTTTGTGGGTCTCACTCTAGTGGACCTAATTTAGTGAGTCATTTTCTATGAACAGGGTACTATTGGCCATCAATAGAGCAAGAAGCAATTCATTATTCTGAGAAGTATCATAAATTCCAACAACAAGGAGATCTTGTGCATGCACTTGCACGAGATTTTCATCCTATCACTACCCCATGACCCTTATCTTAGTGGGGACTTGACTTAATAGGAAAGATATCACCAACCTCATCCAATGGACACAAATTCATCATAACTGCCACATAAAATTTTACAAAGTAGATAAAATCTATTCCTTTAACTTATATCACAAGAAAAAAAATAGCCAAGTTTATTCTTAACTATTTGATCTATTGATATGGTATCCCATAGACTATCATAACAAATGAGAGACCAGGAAAAAGCATCTAATAAAACTATCTTGAAAATCCTAAAGAAGACCGTTAATGACACTGACCGTGACTGACACCTACAGGTAAACCCAACCTTATGGGCTTATAGAACCAACATCCACACACTTATAGATGTGACTCCCTTTACCTTGGTATACGGATCTAAAGCACTATTACCTATAGAGGTTGAAATCCCATCCCTAAGAGTACCATTAAAGGATCTTGTTAGCAATGAAGAATATTGGGTATCTAGACTCAACGAGCTTGAACTATTAGATGAAAGATGCTTGAGTAAATTGAACCATATCTAGGACTATCAAAATCAGCTCAAGTGAAGCTATAATAAGAGAATCAAAAATAGGAAATTTTGAGTTGGTGATGGTCCTAAAATAAAATCATAAGATCTAGCTGAATCAGGATGGGAAAGCTAAGTTTGAGCGAAATTGGTTAGGTCCCTTTATCATTAAAGAAAGCTATGGCTTTGGATCATATCAGTTGGCTACTCCAGAAGGAGAACCTCTAGCCAAACCTCTTAACAATAAACATCTCAAGAAATTCTACACCTAGCGTATCAGAATATCCCAAGCAAAAAAGTAAAAAAGAAAAAATCAAGAAAATAATAAAGAGAAATAAATTGTCCCTTAAGTGAAAACCACCTTGTGGCACTTCTAGGACTAGTACCATAGTGAAAACCTGGTAAAAAAGCACTACACTTGAATAAGTCCTACATCCTCATCTATAGGCACTATCCATCTACTAGCACATCCACTCCATCCTATTATCACATCCGTTTCACTCCATCCATCACATAATAAAACATGCACCCAACCATGACTCAATAACTAATAAAGTATTGAGCCTTGTTGCACCATCTCTACCCACCATCCATTTTATCCACCTATCCCTAATAAAACACAATCCTATGCCGAACTGGGAGCAACCTCTTGAACTTGGTAGAAAATTGGATCCTTGTTCATCTCATCACTTGCAAAAAACTATCAAAATAAAAAAAATCTAGATAAATATAAAAACAATAAAAAACAACCAGAAAATCGTCAAAATCCAAAACAAATTCATAAAACACAAAATCCCAAAAAACATTATAGGCCATCTCTGGACGAGCCGCATTGAGTCAAAATAATCGAACTATGTTGTCTCTACATGTATAACGTAGGAAAGGCTAGCATTGATGAGCCTGCGAGGCACTAGGCTAGTCCCTTTAGGTGTCCCTCTTGGTCTTTAAACTTTGTCAAAAATCCCAAAAACATTCAAATATCTTATCAAAATCTAAAAACATTCATAAAAGATCAGATATATGCAAAAAATAGTGTCAATCATGGTTAGTCAAACTACATCTTCTTTGCACATATGAAGGAAAGGCCATCATCGATGAGCACCTGAGGAGTTAGGTTAGTCCACTTAGGTCCCCCTCTTGGTCTCTAAATCTCTTGAAAACACCAAAAAAATACAAATATCCTAAAAATGTCAAAAACAACATCAAATAACCTCAAAACCACAAAAATATTCAAAAAATCTCCAAAATTCCTATCCCTATTATCACCTATCTACAATAAACTCTCCATCCATAACAATAATCACCTTCAATCTTAGACAACATAATCAACAAGCAAAGCAAACATCAAAATCCAAAACTTCCAAACAAAGAAACAAAATGACTGGATCATCATTAGACTAAAATATTGCCTAAGTGTCAACTCCCCTGCCTTTTGAAAATCATCATCAACATCCAAATGTGTGTCTTAATAGATAAATGATCCCTACAATATGCATCATTGATAGGTGACATCATGGAACATAAAAATGTCTATTACAAGTGATACAACGACATTGTTTATCTTTTTATGATCTTATCTTTTTGATTTATCTTATTATCACATTCCCAAGATGTCTCAAGGATTTCCATAAGGATTTAGAGAGGGAGGAATGGGGCATTAATAATTGATTTTTTGTCTACTCTATTTTTTGGATGTTTTTGTAATACAACCCCGACGAATAATTGCTTTGTTATGTATATGGAAGCCATTTTGGGCCAGTTCTTGTAGTGGTTGCATGTTAGGTACTCTATAAATCTGTGTGTAACTGGTTCTAAATGTTTTGAAACTTCTCCCCATACACTATAACAAATTTTTTGTATGTCTAGTATGAGCAAGAATACTCCTTGTTTATAGAGTCAAAGTCCACACAATAGATGCAAATCCACCTTGGTCATTAATACCTTGGTACATCATGTCTATTTGCTACATTAATAAGGATTCATAAACACTACTTAGTTATCCATGAAAGAAATAAAAACTCATCAAATCATTATCATACATCAATATCAATCACTAATCAATGCATATCATCAAATTAATCATAATCTATGGATTTTCAAAAATTACATCAAGATCATAATTTTTCTTCTAAAATCCTACTGAAATTTCTTCTTACTAACATCTCCATCCTGCATCACAAATATCATTAGTACCGCATGCATCTTGCATCCACAAACTCATCAATGCATATCATGTCCATAATATCATATAAAAGCATTAAAAAGTACAAAAAAACACGAGCATTCATCATACATCATCATGAATCATGCATAACACCATCCATAAGTATCTAATAAGTATCTCGTAACACATATATGCCATGAGAAAAATGGTATCCCGTATATCATAAAAAAATGGAAATGTCATGTACAACATCAATATCAAGTGTGATATAACATCCAATCATATCAAAATATATACAAGGTTCTAGATGGGCCGATGAATGCATATACAAAAAATATATGTCTATATCTAGTCTGTGATACAATAACATAAGGATCATGAAAATTCAATATCAAGCCTACTGTTCATCCTAGGGTGGTGATCTATGATGCTCCTCATCATGTTGTGACCTATGTTGGCTATGAGTAGGAGACTGATGTGGCTGTAGTGGTGGACCTGAAGGCTGTATCAAAGGTCTATCCACTGATTGTCCTATTCAGGATGTTGCACCTATACCTAAGTTGGGCTCCCCAAAGTGAGGACATCTCATCACTCTAGGAACCTGAGACTCATAGAGTGTACTAAAATAAATAACCTCCATAAAATAATGATCCCACTCAACCTGATACTGAGCTCAGGGAATAGTCAAATCTAGTGCAATCCCTACTTGCAATCTCTACTGTCTCTCTGTAGCCAAGTCCTATCTTAATGAATCTCTCTCAACTCTAATCGTGTCTCACTCTATAGTCAATGCAACAAACTATGAAACTGCAACCTATTGCTGAGAAATCTTGGCATCTCTCTCTATAGCTCTTGCATCCCTCTCTGCTAGAATTTGGACTATCTGAGCTGCCATATCCTCCTGTGGAGGAGCCTGTGGAGCTTGATTCTACTGATGCCCATAATATTATACCTACTCTCCATCATCTTGCTGAACTTCATAATGCTCATCCCGAGCTCTCTGAAGCTTCTCATGTGCAATGCATAGCCTCTATCTATCTCTCCTATGCCCAATAATACCAACCATCCTCTAAACCTATTCAATAATTGGCCTAGTGCCAAAAGGAGCTATAAATCATAATGGTTGTCTATGGGCCCACCATTGAGCATAATCCCTAGCATTCCTAAAATATAGAGAACCAACTGCCCAACCACAACCAATAGGAGCTAGTGCTCGAAAATTTATGATAGCTGTGCTTGAATCTTCTCTTAGTCCCCATGGATTGACCTCTTAGGTCATACGTCCAAAACAAGCATGGTAGTCATCTTTGAATTTAGTCTGCCTCTCATTGAACTGTTAGAGCACTCTCTCTAGAAGATATCTCTCAAGTATAATATTAGCTATGCCTATTATCCATCTAGTCTACCGAAAATATGTCAAGTGGTCATGGTCATCAACCCATGCCTCACATGCTAGATAGGGCCTCCAAATGAACTCGATCATATCATAAAAAATTGCTCGCTAGTAAGACAACTTGCCTGTCTGTGTGTAGTGTAAATAATCAAAATATCTATATGAATAGGTTTCATCAGGATCCCATCAAACCAAGCCATCTGGTCGAGTCACTGCAATCCACTCCCACACCCACACATGGAGGAGACTCATCCCAACTGAAATAGAACTACTGCCGTGATATAATACCTCATGCATATCTCTGTATAAGTGGGCTAACACACATGGACCCTACGCATATACTATAGCATGCTCTGTCATCTGCTCGATGAAAATACCCTATCCAACGGGGAATCCTTGTGCTCTCCTATCGAGAATTAGTGGCCTGATAATTCCAACCAATAGCATCGCCATCAGATCCGTATAATAAAAAAATAATGTCAGATCAATCTCTAAATCTACTACCTGTAGCTTCTCTACACCCAAAAGTCTTTGCATGGCTTGGGTACCCCTTTAGACATATTATGTCACTAGCTCACCATGAATTGGAATCCGTAAGATCCTCCATACGTCCTCAAGAGTGATCATGCACTCTCCTATGGGTAGATGAAAAGAAGAAGTCTTTGATCTTCATTTATCGACCAGTGCGATCATCATGGAATAACAGGCCCTAATTTTGGGCATGTATGTAATATGACGAAGTCCAACAACATCCAAGAAATCTCTCTAGAGCTCCTAGAATCTAGCAATGAAATCCAACAGGTGTCACGACTGTCACTCTTTGGAATATAATAGTTTAAGAACTACCTGCAAACATTCAACCCACAACATCAAAAATTTGCAAACAAACTAGCTAAAACATTCATTTTTAACAATAATGAGATTTTATAGGGTGATAGCAATTGGGTTTTACAATAGAAACTCACTATCACGATGGTGAGCCTATTTCTAGCATAATAGCCCTTAATTTTTGCAATAGTGGTTATTACCCTAAATTTTCTAACGCGCAGTTGTTTTTGACAACTATAATCAAACAATAGCGACTAATTTTTACTATAGCAGTCTGATTTAAAGTTAGTGCAGGTTGGTTTTAGTGAAAGTGGTCATCTAACCTAGTACAACAACATTCATATCGCATTAATAGCGATATTTTCCTATGATTATTGCTACCATCCTATAAAAAATTGAACATTAAATGCAAAAACATAAAAAGATGAAAGCGATAATGGAAAGTATATGTATCACAATCCCTACATTGATTGACTGTTGGTACTGACGAACCACGTCTTCTCGATGTGGTGCTCTCAGAACTTTTTTCATCACAAATCAACAATCTTAGCAAAGGATCACCAGAGAGCAAGAATTCTATAAGGTTGAAAGTGCAAATGAGAGGTAAATCAACCTTAATTCACTATTTAACCCCCCAAAACCCTAATTTTTATCCTAGGAAACTCTCCTAGGTTAAATTTTGAGCACCCTAGATCATCCTAAACTTTAAACGCGATCCCTAGGGCCTAATTTTTCATCCTCTACACATTTAAACTACTATTGAACATTGTCGTGAGCTCGACCTGACAAAGCAATTTTTCTAGCTAACCTCTCGAGGGGGTAGGCCAATGTCTTATCATTATTCTGTTGATTGTTGGGGCACAGTGGGGCATCATTAAATTTTTTATTTCTTGATATGATCTCAAATTATTTGAAACAATGCAACAAGTACATTGTGTTAAAGAGGGACAAAATGTAGACATTGAAACACATCTCACACATCCTGAATTGCATCTTTCCATTATCAACATCACTTTCATTATCAAATTATTGCATTTCACTTCATTTGCATCATTAATCCCCTTTTAACATCATTTCCATTATTTAATCCTATTTTCCTCTATTAATTAAATAATCTTGAATTGTTTAATTAATTCACTATGACATCACTAATTTAACCTTATTCCTCCCGATTAATTAAATAAAAATTAATTATTTAATTATGTCTCTAACATTACTTATTCTTCTAATTTAATTAAATAGTTGAATTTATTATTTAATTAATCTACTGTCCCTCTTCCAAATTAAATAATTAAATTAATTATTTAATTCCTCAAAATTCACTCAACATGGTCTATTAATAGATAAACATTTCTTTATTAAATCAATTTCATCTTGCACGTTCCTCTCAAGATTGATTAATTAATTAATTAATTATCCTCACAAATTTTGATTGGTCAAATCACATCCATTGATTACTCAATCCAATTTGCTAATTCCACCAATTATTCCAATCCCATCAATTAATCAATCCAATCCCATTGATTATTCAATCCAATCCCACTGATTATCCAATCAATTCCCTTGATTGGATTAATCAAGCCAGTTAACTAGCCATTCTCTTTCCTCTCAACGAACATTGATTGTTGATCTTGGTCTTTGATCTTTGCATCCAGATCATTCATATGAAACAAAAAATCTATAAAATAACCCTCATTCCTCTCATAATTAATCTGGAGAATTTATGGAAAGGTCATGTCAGTGTGATTCTTGAGCAAATTGGGCAAACACTTGCATTCTAGGTCATCATCATCATTATCAAGATTTTGAAAATCATGGAGGCTTTATGTTGGAAGGCAATCCAACATATAAAAATCAACACAAATAAACTCTGACATGGAATGGTAAGATTGTGTAGTTTGAATTCATTTGGGTTTCCATTCGATTGTGCTAACCTTGTTTGTTGAATTCATAGCTATGACAATTGCATTTCACGAGTAGGTTGGGTTTATCCTTTGTTTTAATTTCATTTGATTGATTTCATCAATACTAATCTTGATCCATATTTCCCTCTTACAAAAGTGGATAGGGGCATCTCAATGACCAAATAAGGAATGACCTTAATGAAGATTTTGATATTTGTACTATTTTGTGTGTGAGAATGATACCTCTGTATCTATGTAATAACTTAGATTCTACATAATACATATGATTTTTTTTTTTATGATTGAATTTATGCCTTTGGATCACTTTTGAATCTATAGATCTATGTTTTTATTTCATATATTTTACCTTTGTTATTCTACACATATTCTCTCTAATTTATTAATTTTTCATGTATTTTCTTTGCATTATAGACTACTGGTATTTATAAATGATTTTAGTGCATTGTGAAAATCATGAGGGTTCATCTTCTCATAGGACAATACTTACAAAATTATTTACTTTATTACCATTCCAATGATAAAAAGAAAGTTTTGGTTGGTAAAATTTTTATAGGATGATTGTATAGATATAGATTCATTTTAGTGCCACCAATTTCAAAGATTCTTCTAGTGATTTCTCCTTATGATGAGAGAGGATGTTTGAATGTGAGAGGATATGAAATGGATGGAATTTAAGTCCTTTACATACCAATATATAAAAATAATTTACTGAATAATACGTTTATTTGACATATACTAGTTAGTCAAATTGGTAGGAGCCAAATAAATTGTAATTTTAAATTAAAAAAATTAGGGGTCAAATATATGGATTAAATTTGAGTTTCAATTTGAATGACCTAGATGATGGAATATATATATATATATTTTACTATGAGTGTGTTGAATGCACAAGAAAACCGAGAGGGGAGTGAATCAACTGTACATTAAAACATCAAAACCCTATTAATATTTAGATTTGCATTAGGTTTTAAACCCTCAATAACCATTAAAACCTTTATCATGCATTAGTAGAATGTAACCATGGAAAAAATTAATGCAAACACATCCAAACACATAAGAACACCATATTTATGTGGAAAAAAAAGAAGAGAAAAACCACGGTGATGATTAGCTCACAATATAAAGTAATTGCAACATCGAATACATTAGGCTCATTGTTGGAGGGCTCATTGCCAGATTAGAAAGAAGAATAAAGAAGATTGTTACAATGATAAATCCATCTCAAAGCAATATAAAGATCCACCACAACATCACCAATAAATTCATAGCCTCTTTGAAGAATGTAGACACCTTCTACTCACTGTTTCTAGTAGTCTAACACATTGAAGCTCGTACTACACTTCAAACTTTCACACCTCACAACTCTGATTTTCACATCACACTTTTCACTACCAAATCCTCCATCAACACAAAACTTATTTATACCTTCTTCAACCTTGAAATCATTCTCCAAGATTGGCTATTAACCTCAATCATGTAAACTCAAATTAGGTCGGTACCAAAATATTCTTGCATCGGAAAGGAATGAAGGTAGACCACAACACACCTTACCTCAAATGTAAATCCACTCATACACACCACACCAAACTTCCACAATCATCAAAGAAAATCTACAATTAATGTAAACACCCAAGGTCAGTTGAACCTATGTTAACACCATTAAAAAATTAAGTACTCACTTCCTTTGATCCAAAGATGACTCACATACAACACACAACACTTTAAAACACTCTGGCATATTCCAAAAACACCTTGAAATCCAATAAATTCCTTTGCAACAAATTTCATCTAAAGAACATTCTCATCCTATGCAATCAAATAACCTTCCACACACTATAACTCAATAAATTAACTTGTGGAGCACCAAATCATGAACAACTTCAATTGAAGGTAGATACTAGAAATATAAGAACACTTCTAGATCTACAAGACTAGAAACCAAATTGTCGATAAATGCAGAGAAAAACCATTTCTCCCAGAAAACACTACAACATAGTTCACACACAGGTGAACACAAATTTCTCTACACAATGATCTAGACCAAGAAACTTTGGATATAACATCTATGAACACATTTGATCAACATATCCAAACTGAAAAAGTAGATCTTCAACACAAAAGAAATGCAGAGGAAAAATAGAACACCATTCTGATCAACATATCGAAACCGCACAAGCAGATCTTCAACACAAAAGAAATGTAGAGAAAAATCAAAACACCATTTTGTATGCTAGAACACCTCTCAACCACACTTTTTCCTCTTTTATTAATTTTTTTTAAAAATCACTTGGAAACCAAGCACCACAAACACACTCTCATCATATGCAACGCCTCCTCATGACAACTAAACCAACTAAAACATATAAACTCAACCATATACATGCTTATCAAAGAAACACTAGATATTGACACTAGTAATACTTACAAATGTCAACATAATGAAACTAATCAAAGCATCATCACAACTTCTCAACCATCTTATAGAGTTCTAACAATCACCAACAAAACCAGTTTATATTAATGACAACACAAGTTACATAAGCCTATTGACATCAATGACAATACCAATAACTCATACTAGCAACAATCTCCCCTTTTGTCATTGATGGAAACACATTATGTGAAAAACCACCAGCAACAAACATAACAACTCTGATCACCAACATATTGCTCCAACTCTTTTTATTTCTCCCCCTTACATAATACTCTCCTTATTCACTTTAGTCTTTCTCCCTTTCTCAACTAACTCTTTCCCTTTTCACATTATCGTCTCACACCCTTTGACATCAATGGAAAAGGACAACACATTTGCATATCTTTCCCCCTTTTGAAATCAATCATACTTATACTTGCTCAGCACTTTTGTACAACATATTTTCCTTTTTACTGCTCTACATATTCCCCCTTTGGAGCACAAAAAAATTGTACCAACCAACAACCACCACTCATATCCTCTGACCCAATTGACAAAAATCAACCCACAATAGCAACAACAACCAAAAATACCACTACCTACTCCTTTGAGAGGTAGCCTCCAACATCAGTCTAGAACACATAATGATTCTTGAAATCCACTAGACTGATGCATATCCTTATGCATCTAGTTAGAAGGAGGGACAATAACCCCAAAATTCTCTTAGAGATACTCAAAAGTATCCTTAGGAAGAGCCATTGTGAAGATGGCTGCAACTTGATCCTTAGTAGGTACATACTCCAACTTAATCTCATTCTCTGCAACCTTCTCTCTCAAAAAGTGATACCAGATTGAAATATGCTTTTTCCTTGAATGCATTATCAAGTTCTTTAAAATATTGATAACAATTGTATTATCACATAAGATATAAATAGGTTCATCATATATTGCTTTGATATCCTTCAAATTTTGATTCATCCATAACACCTATGTGCAACATGATGTTATAGCAATGTATTTTTCCTCTGCAGTAGATAATGACATCAAATCCTTCTTCTTACTTAGCCAAGACACCAACCTACTTCCAAGAAAGAAAGAACCACCACTTGTACTATTCCAGTCATCCACATCCGCATAAGCACTCAAAGAGAAATCATTATCCTTTGGATACCATAAGCCATGTTCCAGAGTTCCCTTCAAGTATCCGAATATTCTCTTTACTGTTATAGTAAAGGTCTTAACTTAATTATGTTGATTAAGTTACCTTTATTCCCTTCTTAAGATTTCACGTTAGTTTGCATAAAGTGACATTTAATAATTATATTACTTATTAAATGTTATCCTATTAGGGCTTCTATTAGGGTTTTTCCTATTAGGGTTTTATTAGGGTTTGCATGATCTCCTTTTTATAAGGATTGATCCCATTGTATTTCATATCAATTTATTCTCTCATTCTCTCTAATATATACATTTTCAGTTTTCAGAGAAACCTTGCTTGTTTGTCTCCATCTCTTTTTTTGTGACAGGTTATTTGCATGCAGGTGATCTTCGGGGTTTGTGAAGTTGTATTTTCTCAACTCCTACATGGTATCAAAGCTCCACACCTACTGCTTCCTGTTCTTGTTTTGAGATTCTTGGAGCTTCAAGGGTTTGGAGTTTATTTTCTTGATCTAGGGCATACCTGCAATTTTGAAGCATTTTCAGCTCAAACGAACATTGCCATTGCATCCGTAGCGGTCCAAAACCCCTAAATTGACTGTTCATTTGTCCATTTTGGACAAAGTCAAAATTTGAGGCAAAATTTTTTTTTTACAATACGGCCGTACGACCATCCTTGCCTGGTAAATTTTATTTTCAATTTTTTTTCCGCCTATCTATTTTTCGGAAATTTTCGTAAATTTTTTGATCTTTCAAAAATCAAAAAAATAAAAAAAAATATAGATAAGCCTTTTTACAGCTTGCTTAGGCCAGCTGTGGGTACCCCTGCGCAGGTAGGGACGGTACCCAAGGGTGTTGCCGCCTGTCCTTACGGCAGGTGGTGGCCCCTTGGGTGCCACCCCCACCCTGCAGCGGCCGGTACCACATGGGTACCACCCTGCCACATTGGCAGGTGGCGGCCCATGCGGGACCCGCCTGTGTTTTTAAATTTTTTTTTTTTATATAAAAAAGTATTTTTTTCTAAATAAGCCCAATCGCGCTTTTACGGTAACGGCCGTTTGGCCGTCAAATTTAACCTAGTGTTTTTGTTGCGACGGTCGTATGACCGTCAAATTTAACCCAGTACAGGTTTTTCCCTCTTTGGAGCTGATTTATTTTGAAGGCTGTAACTTGGGCATACAATATCATTTTTTGGTAAACGAGATATCGTCGGAAAGCTGGTTTTTCATCTTTCCAGTGGTGTGGGTCTCATCACTTCATTTTTCTGTTGGTGCATTCTACAACCAGTTGAAGATAAAGGGGCTATTTTCAATCTCAAGCTCATAACTTTTGATTAGTTTCTCCGTTTTTCGTAATCTCAGCGGCGTTGGAACCATATTTCAGAGCTCTTCAGTTTCATCCATGCCATTTTTCCAGATTTCACTCCAGGTATATTTTATTCAGTTATTTGTGTTTTCACACTTTGGTGGATTACTTGGACATATTTGCTCTTGGAAACTTTTTGTTTGCATGGGATGCTTCGTTTTTGGCTGTTCTTCATGTATTTCTAGCATCTTGTCCTTTTTGGACATTTTGAGCATCATTTGTAAGTTATCTTTTATGTAAACACACTGAGATAAAGTGCCACACTATTGTACATGTTTTTTTTGGGGATTTTGCACATAAGGTTGTGCCATATTTTGTACTCGCACTGTTATTATAAAGTACCATGAGGGGTTGTGTAGTTTTCCTTTGTTTTTCCATCACATCTTTTTTCGGTGAGTATCCCTCCACGATGACAGTGAATCCATACCATGGGGGGTTGTGTAGTTTGCCTTTGTTTGCCATCACACCTTTATCCGATGAGTGTACCTCCACGACGACCATGGATCCATATGATTCTAGCCTCATGCATGTGTGCTTTATTTTGCACACCACTTTTTCAGTTGCAGGTGTTATCTTGTGCACTTTCAGATGTTTCTTCTCCTTCATGCACTACAGGGTGTTTCACATCATTTCAGTAGATCTGTCAGGCTCTCCCAGTTCAGCATTATGGGGGGGTTATTATATTGTTCGTGCTAATTCTTCCTTGGTTTTGCCTTGGAAGGAATCTTCCATTCTCAGTTGATCAGTGTTTCAGACTATTGGTTCTTGTGCCATCTGTATCTTCGTTCCAGGTGTTTTCCTTTGTTTGCCATCTGATTCGAGTAGTGTCGTATGGGCACTTATGCAGATTATTGTCTTTTTGTTCTTGATCATCCTATCTTCAGTGGAGGTTCTTCAGCACCATAGTAGTCATCTTTCGACAGTTGTTTGCAGCTTCTTTTTCTTCAGTGATGTTCTTCTTTTTGGCCTTCTGCATCTCTTTTTGGAGTAGAGCTTTTTCCCACAAGGTTTTCTCTATTTCTCCTCTTTACAGAGATTTGGTTGTATTTGGATACCTGATTTGGCCTAGTTGCCGGGACCCATGTTTGCCTTCTTGTATTGTAGTTACCTTTTCTTTTCTACATTTGTTTGTAGCTACACTGTTGCTCATCTTAAGGGGGGGTGTTAGAGTAAAGGTCTTAACTTAATTATGTTGATTAAGTTACCTTTATTCCCTTCTTAAGATTTCACGTTAGTTTGCATAAAGTGACATTTAATAATTATATTGATTATTAAATATTATCTTATTAGGGCTTCTATTAGGGTTTTTCCTATTAGGGTTTTATTAGGGTATAAGGATTGATCCCATTGTATTTCATATCAATTCATTCTCTCATTCTCTCTGATATATACATTTTCAGTTTTCAGAGAACCCTTGCTTGTTTGTCTCCATCTCTTCTTTTGTGACAAGTTATTTGCATGCAGGTGATCTTCGGGGTTTGTGAAGTTGTATTTTCTCAACTCCTACATTTACTACTACAACATGTGACTCTTTGGGATCTTCTTGAAATCTAGCTACAAGACAAACTACATGCATGGTATCCAGTCTAGTAGCAGTAAAATATAAAATTCCTCCAATCATTGATCTGTAGTTTCTTTGATCAACCTTAGGAGATTCTTCATTTTTACTCAAATTGCAACCAATAACCATGGGAGTACATACCGATTTAGAATCTTCTATTCCAAAAAATTTCAACATTTTCTTGACATACTTTGATTGCGAAATGAATACGACTTTTTTTGTCTAATTGATTTGAAGTCCAAGGAAGAAATTCATCTCCCCAAACATAGACATCTCAAACTCTTTCTGCATCTCTTCTACAAATTTCTTACACATAACTTCATTTCCTCCAAATGTTATATAATCACCATACACAACCACAATCAAGATTTGATCTTTTTCAACCCTTAAAGTAAATATTTCTATTTGTAGTACCTTTATTGAAACCTTGGTGCAACAAGTACTTGTCCAAACCTGCATACCAAGCTTTGGGAGCTTGCTTCAAACCATAAATTGTCTTCAATCTACAAACCATATCAGGATTATCTAATAACTTAAAACCTTTCGATTATTCAATATAAACCTCTTCCAACTCACTATTAAAAATGCATACTTCACATCCATTTGATAAACTTCGAAACCCTTGTATGCTACAAAAGCAAAAACGTCCTAATAGCTTCCATTCTTGCCACTAGAGAAAATGTCTCCTCAAAATCTATTCCTTCCACTTGTGATTATCCTTTACACACAAGTCTTGCTTTATTTATCATCACTTCTCCACTCTCATTCAACTTGTTCTAGAATACACACTTAGTTCCAATCACATTCTTGTTTTTTGATCTTGGGATAGGTTCCCAAGTCCGATTCTTCTCAATCTGCATTATTTCATTCTCCATAGCCTTGATCCAATGTTCATCTTTACATGCTTCATTCACTATTTTATGTTCAACTTTGGAAAGTAAACATAATTTACTTGTTCTTCTATCATAACAACCTTTCTTCTTGTCAACACACCTTTACTCTTGTCACTAATGATCAGATCTTCTAAATTATTTTTCTGCACACTTAGGGGTCTTAGGGATCCTTTCTGGAGTTTCTTCCCATTTAACCTACACTTCTTTCTCCTTACCATCATATTTCTCTTCTTCTCTACAAGAGGACTCATCTGCCTCATACCCCATTTATCATCACTGGGCATTTTTTAAGTCTTCATCTACTTTGACACTTGCACTTTCAATAATATTTTTTAGCCTCTTGGTGTAGCATCGACAAGCCTTTCTTTTGGTAGAATATCCAAGGAAGATTCCTTCATCAGATCTTGTATCAATCTTTCCTAAGTCTTCTTCATCTCTTCTGACATATCATTTGCTTCCAAACACTCTAAAATATTTCACGGTAGGAGTTCGTCCATACCACAACTCATAAAGAGTCTTTGCACTGTTTGCTCTTTCTTGAACTCTGTTAAGTATGTAGACAAAAATATGAATTACTTCTCTTTAGTATTCTTTCGGTAGGTTTTCTTATTTCATCATTATCCTTGTTGCTTCTTGAATAGTCTTATTCTTCCTTTCAACCACTCCATTTTTTTGAGGAGTCATAGGGGATGAAAAATGCCTCTTTATTCCATGAACTTCACAAAAATTGTTAAACTCATTGGATGTAAACTCCCCACCTCTATCAAACCTTAAAAATTTAGTTTTCATATCCGTTTCATTCTCGAACAAAAATTTGAATGCTTTAAAATTATTTAGAGATTATGATTTTTCTTTGAGAAAAGTAACTCAAGTCATTCTAGAATAATCATCAAATAAAAGCATGAAATATTTGTCACCTTGAAAAATTCTGATTCGGGTAGGTCCACAAAGATCTATATGCACAACCTCCAAAGAAATAATAGTAGATTGTTCTTTGAATTTGAAACTCTTTCTAGCTTGTTTCCCAATTTGACATTCCTTGTAGACAACATTGATAGGTTTTGTAATCTTTGGTAGATCTGTCACAACTTGAATTTAAATTATCCTCACTAGGCTATTAAAATTGATGTGACACATCCTTCTATCCCATAGATAGATTTCATTAGTCTGATTCATAAAGAATTGTCCATTTGTACCCTTGAGTTGATAAAAATTTCCATCTATCCTTCTTCCTGGTACAACTATAGTTTCAATCTCACAACCATTATCTTGAAGCATAAGATTATATCCTTTGCTACACATTGGTCCCGCACTCAAAAGGTTATGCCACAAACCCTTGACATAAAGAACATCATCTGTATTATTCTTGCCATCAAAATTGATTGAACCTTTTCCACATATCTTAGCAAATGTATCATTACGAAAATTAACTAGGCCTCCTTCAAACTTATCAAGCTTAACAAACTTACTCTTATCACCCATCATGTGATTTAAGCATCCAATGTCAATAATCCAATTGTTCTTCTCTTCTCTAGCATGAAAAGTAGACACCATTGCTCTCCCAATGTTATAACCTTCTTTCAGAGAAATTTTCTTTACACATTTCTTAGAGCTAGCAAAATTAGTTCCAACATTTAGAACCATGAACATGAATTCATCATCTTGATCATCTGGATAATTAGATTCACCATCAGATCTACTGGCATCTTCTCTAACATAATAAATTTTCTTAATTGCTTTACCTTTATTATCCCTTGGTATATCTTTTGAATCTTTGAAAAGAAATCTTGAAGCATAATGACCAATCTTTCCATAGTTAAAGCATTTGAATGGTAGCTTAGCTTTGTATTTTCCAGTGCCCTTTTTCAACCTTCTTACAAAATTCACTTCTACATCATCAACATCATATTGATTTAATCCCTCATTATTTTTTGCTTTGGCATCTTTAAAAGTAGTCTCCTTTTTCACATCACTTGGACCAAACTCTCTCAAATCAAAATGTGGTTAATGCACCAAACAATTGATCTCTAGAATAAGTACTCAAATTTCAAATTTCATCAATAATAGAAACCTTATGACTATAGGATATAGTACGAGTTTTCAATACCTTCTTTACTAGCTCATCATCTTCAAGATTTACTCCAAGGCCTCTAATTAAATTTAAAACTTCATCCAATCTATGCATGTAGCCTATAATACCTACATCTTCTATCATCCCTAGGTTTTCAAACTTGATCTTTAGATTTTTCATTTTTGCTTGATTGTCATCTCCTTCATAGATACTTTCTAGATTTTTCCATATTTCACTAGTAGTTTTAAGACTCATAAATTTCACAAGTTTTGAATTAAAAAGACCACTCAAAAGAGCATACCTTGATTTTCCATTGTTCTCATATGCCTTGATCTCACCATTAGTACTCAAACCATTTGCAGGTATTGTATATCCAATTTCAATAGATTTCTAGACTCCAAACTGTAGAGATGTTAGGAATCCTTCTATCCTTATTTTTTCAGAATGAATAACTATCCTTATTTTTTCAGAATGAATAATTAGTTCCATCAAACATAAGAGCCTCCTTCTTGTGTACCATCCCAAATCTACCTCAAGAAGTTAATATTTATTCTAAGGAACCTTTTGATGGTGTTTTCTGCACAACAATAACTCAGACAAAATATAAAATATCCTATCTCTCTTGAAAGGTTGATCTCTATGAACAAAGAGATAACCCCAAGGTCTCTCAGGTGTTAGGTCACGACAGTGTAGTGGAACCACTCAGTGATAAATGTGAAAATACTAGTAATCACAAAGGGACCTTACAAAACAAATGTTGGAGACTCTAAAATTATAATATTTTTTTGCAATATAACGATACTCGAATTCCTGGTTTAACCAAAGTTCAAGAAATAACAAAAGATAAAGGGTTTTAGAAATCCTAAGATTAATAGTACTGCTAAAATCAACAATACTAATGAGGAAGTGCTTGGAATGAACCAAGCCCTCAAAACTAATTTCTGATCAACCCAAGCTATACCTACGATCTCACAGAAACAATGCAATCTTCTTAGGAATTAAGGATTTTTAAATCATGGACATTCATTCAATCAAACTGGATAAATGTCCACAATTGAACTAAGCACACAAATATCGGGTACAGGTCGACCTTGTGCAGAAAACCCACAATAAAGAAGCTACCCAAAGTATGAACCAAAGATTGCTACAACACTCCAAGCATTAAATCACAGGCATCATTAAATTGTTTAACTCTAAATGTAAAATGCATTCAAATATTCCCAAGCAATTTCAAAGATAGAATAAGAACCATGCAAGATTAATCAATCCAAAGAAGGAACCAATAATAACACAATGTCTTCACTTGTATTGAATCACCAATAATAGCAAAATTTTTGATGTTATGTATTACATCACTTTCTTGAAAGAATAAAAATAACTTCTAACTCTAACCTTTTGGTATAATATTCTAGTCTGTCTTCCATCTAATTCTAACAAATTAACTAATTGTCTAACCCTCAACAATAACCTACTTTTCTAACCAACCAACCAACCCTTTAAAAATGAGGAGAAATTTCATACTTATAGAGATTTCATCTCGTGCGAGCCCAAGCTAGGGTTATAGAGAAGGTCGGCCACCAACCAAATCAACCCAGACAACTTGCAATAAATCAACACCCTGCATTGAATGCATGAGGCACCTTCCTTAGATCAACCTGGGATCTCTGCAAATCCCGATTTAGATAGAACAAACCCCGTAGGTCCCATCCGCCATTAATGCCCCACCCATGCGAAATAAAAGAACGAAAACACATGTACAAGACAAGTTTGAATACAAGCCACCAATCAACATCTGAGCTAGGCATATGAACAACTCTGATAGATTCAAACCAATTTGAAATTTCCACGCCACGCCCACCTCAGATGAATGACCATCGAGTGCACTAAACTTTCATGTACGGATGGGTTTCGCCTAATCGTGGCCACAATATGTACCTGACTATATCCCATGGATCTGGCAATATCTTCAAAGTATGCCCATCCTTCCTTAGACCTCGAAAACAACAACCTGCTTGATCCAATCTGCATTCAAAAGGGCCACCATCAATACTCAATATAGCATCAAAATCCAAGTTAATCCACCAGAGTCCCTAAGGCAAGAAAACCACGCAAAAGCCCCGGCGGAAGCGAAACCAAAACCAGATGGGAGCAAAAACAAAACCAAAACAAAAATGAAGACAAAAAAAGTGAAGGCGGAACAAAAACCAGAACAAAAATAGAAACAAAACTAGAATAAAAATAAAAACAAAACAGGCAGAGGTGGAACCAAAACTAAAGGAGGCGACACCAAAACTGGCGGAGGCAGAACCAAAACTAGATGAGACCCTTTGCAAAGTACCGAGTTTAGTTCCCACCTCAGTTTCGATTCCGATGAATGAAGGGAAGACCAAAGCAGACCTAAGGGGAAGAAACCAACCCAAAGGCCCAAAATAGCAAAACAACAAAGACATGGAGGATGGAAGCGAAAGCGGAACTGGAAGCGAAATCGAAACCGGAACTGAAACTGAACTGTGAACTTCTTTAAGGTTCAGAGTTTAGTTTCATCCTGATTCCGTCTCTGACAAATGAAAGAAAAAGGAAAACCAAGGAAAACCTAAGTGAAGAAGCCAACCCAAAGGCCGAAGACAAGCAAAACAATGAAGAAAACAAGAAGGCAAGGAGCAGAGCCAGAGCTGGAACGGAAATTGAACCGTGAAATTTTTAAGGTTCAGAGCTCAGTTCCATCCCGATTCCTCCTCTGAAAAATGAAAGAAAAAGGAAAACCAAGGAAAACCTAAAGGAAGAATCCAACCCAAACGCCGAAGACAAGAAAAAAAACAAAGAAAACAAGAAGGCAAGGAGTGGAGCCAGAGCTAGAACCAAAATCAAAATGAAAACCGAATCGTGAAATTTTTAAGGTTTAGAGCTTAGTTCCATCCCGATTCCACCTCCGACAGAACAAAATAAACAAGGTATTAGGAGGAAAAGAACAACTCCCAAGACCTAAAAGAAACACCAAGGAGAAACAAAAGGCAAAGGGAACCCACTTTGAAAGAGGACATCTGCGAGATTCCATAATCACTAGGAACTCAACACAAAGGCACCTTACAATGAAGACAAGCACTCAGGAATAGTGCAAAGTAACCCAAGCCCACGACCAAAGGACCAAAGACCAAAACCCCATGATTTTCAAAGACAAGCTCAAAAAAGGGAAAGGCCACAAAAAAGAGCCAAAAGGCCGAGCAAAAGAGGGTCCCTACTTTCAGTGGGGTGTGTGTGCAAAACTGCACAACAAATGGCGACTCTGCTGGGGAAATGCTCCAGAGCATTTCGATGACAAACTAGAATCAACCCAAAATATTTGGTTTCACATACTAGATATGGATGGATTACGTTACCTATGGACAAGGTTTCAGAAATCACAAACAAGCAAACCTTTCCTTTACTAGGTTCGAAGCGTGTGTATATGCATTCATTTCCTTTTCCCTCAGTGGCAATAGGGACCAAACTTAGTCTGATAGGGCTACATAAGGATTCTAACTCCAAAAGAAACCTGGATAGAGCCTCTTTGCCAGTCAGACGTCCATAGCCCCAACGAGGTTATGATTGTAATCCTCCCTACCATAGCTCTACTGCTAGCTAGGCGTCCATAGCTTGATAGAGATACTACGATACCCTTGATAAGGTGAAAATTTCTTTTGATTTTTAACATTTTATTTTCCTTTCCTCTTTTTGATATTATCTTTGAGATATTTTAAACTTTCTCTTTCAACTTGCAAGCGATGAAGCTTGCACTAAGGGATGAGAACCACAACGGAACTGGAGAAAAATATAAGATTTTTCACCCAATCAAACCTCATAAGGACCATATGCAACCTTGTAAACCTTAAGATTTGCATGTATGCATGAGAACCAAATACATTTCAGAATTTGACTTAATCAAGCAAATCTAATTCCAAGTATATGCAAAATCATATAAAGGGATTCCACCAATTGACTTTGAAAAGATGATTGGAGTTTGTAAAATAAATTCCCAGAACAACCCCAGGCATGCAACCAATCATACAGATGCAACAAGCCCAAAAGAAAGCAATAAAACCTAAAGCAGGAGCAAAGTAGAAAGAAAAACCAACTGAAGAAAACCTACTCTAACCAAAATAACAACAAACAAAAGGCCATCTAAACCTAATCCAAGCAAACTATTCTTAAAGCAATCTATCTTAAAGAAAACAAAACAGACTAAAGAAAAAGAACAACAAGGCAAGTTGCATTTATTCAGATGAAACTATGTACAAAGAGACTCAAAATGGCTCATGACTAGACAAGGAAAACTAAGACCCATTCCCAAATGGTTCATCAATGCACAAACAAGCAACAATGTAGTGGTAACAGTCCTCAAGAATGAAAATTCATCTTTATGTTCAACAAAATAAGGCTCAATAATGCAACATTCAAACTTAACCCCATTGAAAAGAATAATTAGCAATTGAGGTAACTCATTAGGACCATGATCAATCCATATGCAAGTTGTCTTTCCTAAACTTCCATAATCAAATTGATAAGCTTCAAAATTCAGAGTAAGGAAAGAAACAACCTAATTTTGTACTCCTGTGGACTGAATATTGTATTCATCATTTCCCAATTGTGAAGATTTGATATTAGTATCATTAGGAGGTCTCCACTGATGGTGCAACATTCTAGTTTGTGTTTCTTCATGAAGCATTAATGATAAAAATGCAATAGCTTCATCATACACAACGAATTCCTCAACATGATGTTCATTAAGAGGCATTGCAAACTGGTCTTTAAGCATATTGTGATCCAACTCATCAGTGATGAATGTAACATTACTATTTTCAACATCATTCATGTTTTCCTGCATATCAGTATGAACCACATTAGCTACCTCACCCTTAATACATAAAATCTATGAAGTTTTAGTGCTTAATTCATCAACAGACAAAGAAGAAACAAAATTTGATAAATGAGAGAACTCCCTGAATTCATCTTTTGTTGGAATTTTTTCAGAATATTGATCACAGTAATCAAGAATGTTGACCACTCCATTAAGTGTTTCCTCATGTTCTTCAAGACGTTTATCAACAACTTGTTGAAATTATTCCATTGGAGACTTGTTTGATGTATCCTTTTGTGCATCTTCTATATGTTGCAGCAACTACACTTGTTCTTCCACCTCTTTTATGACCATCTGACATTGGAAACAGGTGAATTCAAAATGTTCTTCCTCATGTATCTTGCACCAAGTTGGTAGCAACAAATTCTCTAGGAATACTCTATAACTTAGGCTTGACCAATCCTTCAAAAATCTTGCCACAAACTCATCATATCTAGTCTATATTAGATCTTCATCATGAACAAAGGAAATATGACTTAGCTCTTCTTCCTGTTGTTGTTCACTCTCAACTACATTTTCCATTTCAGACACTTGGTTAGCCTCTATAGGACCAACATCCATTGTGTTTCCAAGATGTTCTTCACTTGAATGTTCATCAACTACCTCCATTGCCTCAGATATTTTAGACTCTTCCTTTTGGCATGTTGCTTGATTTGTGGATGAATCAACACTTGTTGCACCTTCTTCAGATCCATAATTTGTCTCCTTTGTAGTACATTGTTTAACTGACTGCTCTCTCCATTCCAGACATCTTCCAACTATAATGATAATATCCACACATGAATGACAAGTGAATTTTGAATGAGATGCACTATGAACTTTGCACCGTTTAGATGAGATAAAATATTGCAAACACCTACCACTACTAAGCTGATCTTTAACTATCTCTGTAAAGGCATCAACTGTAGCATCAATAAACTCTAAATCTATGGAGGCCAATGGTTCAAGTAGGTTTCGTATGAAAATATCCCTTTGCAAAACCATCTTGATTTTACCCAAAAAGGTTAAGCATTCAAACTCATTATGCCTGCAAGTATTATGAATTCTACACTAGTCTGATAATGCATAGTGATGAAAACCCTTACCATTCCAGAGATCCAATCTCTTATTCAGAGACACACAAAGTTGAGGGAAATCAATCTGAAGCTTGCTTCCATCATGGAAAGCATAAGGTTGCTTTTCCATCTGGACTCAGAATTTGTACTTTAGATTTAGAGATCTATCATATCTCATTTTTTCAATATGAAAGCTCATTCAGCTTCCAACAATGTCGCCCACATTTAGGCCCTCCTTCTAGTGCCAATCCTGTTGATGGTGTTTTCTGCACAAAAAAAACTTAGAAAAAATATAAAATATCCTATCTCTCTTGAAAGGTTGATCTCTATGAACAAAGAGATAACCCCAAGATCTCTCAGGTGTCAGGTCATGATAATGTAGTGGAACTACTTAGTGATAAATGTGGAAATGCTGGTAATCACAAAGGGACCTTACAAAACAAATGGTGGAGACTCTAAACTTATCAATTTTTTTTGCAATATAATGATACTCGAATTCTTGGTTTAACCAAAGTTCAAAGAAATAACAAAAGATAAAGGGTTTCAGAAATCCTAAGATTAATATTACTCCTAAAATAAAAAATATTAATGAGGAAGTGCTTGGAATAGAGCAATCCCTCAAAACTAATTTTTGATCAACCCAAGCTATACCTACAATCTCACATAAATAGTGCAATCTTCTAAGGAATTAAAGATTTTTAAATCATGGACATTCATTCAATCGAGCTGGATAAATGCCCACAATTGAGCTAAGCACACAAATATCGGGTACAGGTTGACCTTGTGTAAAAAATCCACAATCAAGAAGCTGCCCAAAGTATGAACCATAGATTGCTACAACACTCCAAGCATTAAATCACAAGCATCATTAAACTATTTAACTCTAAATCTAAAATGCATTCAAATATTCCCAAGCAATTTCAAAGATAGAATAAGAACCATGGAAGATTAATCAATCCAAAAAAGGTACCAATAATAACATAATGTCTTCACTTGTATTGAATCACCAATAATAGCAACAATTTTGATGTTCTGTATTACAACACTTGCTTGAAAGAAAAAACCTGCTTCTAACTCTAACCTTTTGCTCTAATATTCTAGTCTGTATTCCATCTAATTCTAACAAATTAACTAATTGTCTAACCCTCAACAATAACCTACTTTTCTAACCAACCAACCAACCCTTTACAAATGAGGCAAAATGCCACACTTATAGAGATTTCATCCTGTGAGAGCCCAAGCTAGGGTTACAAAGAAGGTCAACCACCAACCAAATTGGCCCAAACAACCTGCAATAAATTTCCACCCTTCATTGAATGCATGAGGCACCTTCCTCAGATCAACCTGGGATCTCTACAAATCTCGATTCAGATAGAATGAACCCCGTAGGTCCTGTCCACCATTAATGCCCCACCCACGCAAATTAAAAGAACAACATGCATGCAAAACAAGTTTGAATATGAGCCACTAATCAAAATCTAAGCTAGGCATATGAATGAATATGATCGAGTCAAACCAGTTTGAACTTTCCACACCACATCCACCTCAAGTGAATGGCCATCGAGCGAGCTGACCTTTCATGTATGGATGGGTTTCACTTGACCACATCCATAATATGTACCTAACTATATCCCGCAAATCTTGCAATATCTTCAAAGTACGCCCATCCTTCCTTAGACCCCGACAACAACAACTTGCCCGATCCGTTCTGCATTCAAAAGGGTCATAATCAATACTCAATACAGCATCAAAATCCAAGTTAATCCACTAGAGTCCCTAAGGAAAGAAAACTATGCACAAGCCTAGGTGGAAGCAGAACCAAAACTAGACAAAAGTGGAAATAAAACCAAAATAGAAATTGAGACAAAATAGGCGGAGGCAGAACCAAAACCAGAACATAAACAAAAAAAACCAGAACATAAACAAAAACAAAACAGGTGGAGGCAGAACCAAAACCAGACGAGACCCTTTGCAAAGTACCGAGTTTAGTTCCCATCCCAGTTCTGATTCTGACAAAGGAAGGGAAGAGCAGAGTAGACCTAAGGGGAATAAATTAACTCAAGGGCCCAAAAAAATGAAACAACAAAGACATAGAGGTGGGAAGCGGAAGCAGAAGTGGAACCGAAACCAAACTGTGAACTTCCTTAAGGTTCAAAGTTCAGTTTCATTTCGATTCCACCTCCAAAAAATGAAATAAAAAGGAAAACCAAGGAAAATTGAAGGGAAGAAGCCAACCCAAAGGCTGAAGACAAGAAAAAAAATGAAGAAAACAAGAAGGCAAGGAGCGGACCCGTAGCCGAAATTGGAACCAGAACGGAAACCGAACCGTGAAATTTTTAAGGTTCAGAGCTCAGTTCCATCCTGATTTCACCTCCAAAAGAACAAAAGAAACAAGGTATTAGGAGGAAAAGAAAAAATCCCAAGACCTAAACAGAAACACCAAGGACAAACAAAAGGCAAAGGGAACCCACTTCCAGAGAGGACATCCACGAGATTTCATAACCACTAGGAACTCAACACAAAGGCACCTTACAATGAAGACAAGTACTCAGGAATAGTGCAAAGTAACCCAACGCCACGACCAAAGGACCAAAGATCAAAACCCCATGATTTTAAAAGACAAGCTCAAAAAAGGGCAAGGCCATAGAAAAGAGACAAAAGGCTAGGCAAAAGAGGGTCCCTACTTTCAGTGGGGCATGTATGCAAAACTGCACAACAAACCTTTCTATGATACAAATTGTTTAATGCACAAGACAACTGAGAGGGGGGGGGGGGATCAGTTGTACATTAAAACATAAAAATTATCATTAATATTTAGACCTACATTAGTTCTTAAGCCCTCAATAACCATTAAACCATTATCATGTATTAGCAAAATGTAACCATGGAAAAAAGTAATGGAAACACATCCAAACACAAAATTTACGTGGAAAAAAACAAGAAGGGAAAAACCATGGTGAGGATCAGCTCAAAATATGAAGTAATTGCAACAATAAATACAATAGGCTCACTATCGGAGGGCTCACTGCCCAAAAGAAAAGAAGGGCTCATTGCCAAAGGCTCACTGGTAGATTAGAAATAAGAAAAATGAAGACTATTACAATGAGAAATCCATCTCAAAGCAATTGAAATATCCACTACAACACCACCAATACATTCGTAGCCTCTCTAAAAAATGTATACACCTTTTACTCACTGCTTCTAGTAGTCTAACAGATTAAAGCTCGTATTGCACTTCACACTTTCATACTTCAACTCTTATTTTTGCATCACACTCTTCACTTCCAAATAATCCATCAACACAACACTTATTTATACATTATTCAACCTTGAAAACATTCTCCAAGGTCATCTATGCACCTCAACCATGCAAACTCAAATTAGGTCAGCACCAAAATGTTCTCAGGATGGAAAGGAATGAAGGAAGACCATAAACACCTTAACTCGAACATAAATCCACTCATACATGCCACACAATTCTTCCATAATCATCAAAACAAATCTACAATTAGTGTAAACACCCAAGTTCGGTTGAACCTGTGTTAACACCATTAAACAATTAAGTGCTCACTTCCTTTGATCCAAAGATGACTCACATACCACACACAACACTTTAATTTTTTTTGGAATATTCCAAAAACACCTTGAAATATAAAAAATTCCCTTGCAACAACTTTCACTTGAAGAACATACTCATCCTGTGCAACCAGATAACCTTTTGCGAACTATAACTCAAGAAATCAACCTGTAGAGAACCAAACCATAAACAACTTCAAATCAAGGTAGATACTAGCAATATAAGCACACTTCTAGATCTACAAGACTATAAACCAAATTGCAGATAAATGCAGAGCAAAACCATTTCTCCCAAACTGTTGGAATTGTGTGCCTCAATCCCACTGGCCTAAACCTCTGAGAGAGCAATTTTGGTGTGACCGTTGAGATGTCTTGTCGATTTGCATAGTGATCCTGAATTGTCTATGAGATTGGAGTGATTCAACCCGATTTGAGTTCTCCTTGTGAAGTTCCTTCTTTGGACATATCGGTGTGACCTTTGGTTTGTCTTGGCGATGAAGGTGGTCAACATGACATGAGATATCGGTATGAGGTTTTGAACTCACGTCGATAGTAAAAGTCCAACTAAATCATTATATCGATGTAAGTTTGACCGATGAGACTTTGTCGGGGTAACATTGGTCTTTGGTTAGACTTGAGAATGTTGAACCGACAGTAGAAGTTTGGCCAATGGGGTCAGGATTGGCATGAGTCTTTCCAATGGTTCTTCATCGATGTGAAGTATGAATTTGGCCTAGCTTTAAGATCTTCGTCCAATGGTTGATGTTCGGTCGATGGGGTATGGTCAGGGAGACTTCACCAATGTTTGAGCGATGGACCGTTTGAAGACTACAGTGAGCTAAAGACCATTGGGGTGACTTGTGAACTCAATGAGACCTGTTGATATTACCCTGATAGTGTTGTTCTTATCGATGGTTTTGTTCCAGTTGGTCTTCGGTGTGAATCTTGGAAAAGTTCATGATGGTGATGGTTCTCATGAAACATTGGGGAGACTTTGGTGATCGGTGTCTCTTTCTAGACTGTGATCAATAGAAAAATTCAGGACGATGGTTGTGAAGGTGGGCCATGGTTGAATGGGTGCTTACTCGGTTGGACTATTGAGTTGTACGATGGAGTGATGACTTGTATGGTGGTATGTTGCTCGCTTCACATTGTTGTTGTGAAGCGAATGGATCGATATTCTGGTAACTGTACAGTTTGCTCATAATCATTCAATTTGGTTGGAAGTTGGAATGACAATGGTTGGGAAGTCTATGAAGGAAAATGTACTGATCTACATAGGAAGTTGAACTGTCTCTTGTGAGTTGAGAACGTATGGTATAAACATTGAATGTTCTACAATAAGAGACAATGGAAGATTAAAGCAAGGTTATGCTGCTGAAATATCTCCTGATAGAATGCATGGATCTATCTTTCGTTGTTAATTTGCACTATATACTGTGTGAGAGTATTGTAATAGTGTGAAGGTTGTAATGGACTAAGAAGTTGATCAGGGAAATGTAGAAAATGAGAGAGGGAAATAGAACCGGGTTGATGCCAGTTTATCTCCAGAATGAAACAAGATGTAATCTCTGTAAAGGCTTAGTGACCGAGTTGTATTTGTAACTGTTCTATTGCATGAATAATACAATGGTAATCTAGGATTTTATAGTGTGGGTTTTTTTACCCGAAAGGGTTTTCCCCACATAAATCTGTGTGTTCATTATTTTGTTTCATCTTTCATCTTTCATGTTTCTTGGTTAGAATCTATTTATGCAAGTTGTTGAAACTGAATTTACATGAGCTTCTCTCAAAAGGATTAATGTGGGAAATGAACTATGTCTGATTCCGCTTTGTGACATAGTTGTATGTGTTTTTGAGGCAATCTAATTGAAATTAAAGTTACTGAAGGCACTACAGATCTTGGATGTTGATCTAAGATGACCAAAATTTCCCTACACAAACAACACGACAACATAGTTCACACATTGGTGAACACAAATTTCTCTACACAATGATCTAGACCAAGAAAATTTAGAGATAACATCTATGAACACCTCTAATCAATCTATCCAAACCACAAAAGCAGAGATTCAACATAAAAGAAATGCAAAGCAAAACCTATTGCAAGTATGAAAGTGTTTGTTGGTGTTGTCATTGATGTCAACATAGTTCATGTTGTTATAGAGAAATGAATCAAGTGATTTTAGGTGGTACATATATGGTTGAGATACTGTAGAAGTGTTAAGAGTAAATGGAGCTATCTATATGGTGTTGCAGATGTGCTGATATCAAGTGCTTTTGAGAAAATTAATGAACAATGAAGATAGAGTTGTGTGTGTGTTTTGAATGTGCTATACATTTTTTCTATGTTGATCCTATGCCTGTGCAGATCTATGGTATTTTTTATGGGCTTCATTGGATAATATATCGTAAATTATAGCTTTTGGGTTGATGGAGAGTGAAAGTTGTGTTCACTAGTGTGTGAACTGGTTTGGTAGAACTATTTGTCTATGGACTGGGAGAGATGTCTCTGCTCTGCAGTCCCCTAGTGGTTTATCTTAGATCTTGTGGGTCTGGAAGATGGTTGTTAATGATGTTATTTATGTTTTGGAAAATGCGCTCATGGTTTGGTGCTCTGGAAGACTTGTTCTAGAGTTACTATGTGTGTCTACATGGTCTAGTTGGACTGCTGGTAAGAGTTATGTTTATGAATATTGTTGCAATTGTTGTGGATGTATTTGAAGGTTTCTAATAGGTATTCTAGTGTTTGGTGAAACATGTTGTGTGATCCACGTGTCATCATCTTTTTGTGGATGCATATACTTCAAAGTTCATTGGTGTTTTCATTAGGTTTGGCCAACCTGGTGTCTACACGTTACATAAAGAATAAGAATTGATTAAGGAAGCATGTGATTGATCCAAGATGTTGTTTTGGATCTTAATTATGTATTTGGTCCACTCATTCTTATCCATCATGGGAATGTTGAGTCACTGACCTAATTTGAATTTGTAAAATAAAGAATGTGTAGCCGACCTTGGAGAAAGTCTCTAAGGTTGAATATGGTATAAATGCAAGTCAAGATATTGTGAATTGGATGCAAAAAAGTGTGCGTAACAAATTTGAATAGTAGAGTGGGAAAAAGTGTGAATCAAGGCAACAATACTTCAATGTGTTAGATTCTTGAAAGCAGTGAGCTGATGGTGTTTGTGATTCTTTGATCAAAGCTACAAATGTGCGAAACTTGTAGTGGTGGATTTTCTATTATCTTTCTTTGTCTCTAGGCAGTGAGACTCCTTCTAAATAGTGAGTCCTATTTATAGGCAATGAGCCCTTTGGTAGTGAGCCTTTGTATCTAGTTTTTTCTTTACTATTATATTGTGAGTTAATACTCACCGTGGTTTTTCCCTCATTGATTTTTCCATGTAAATATGGTGTCTCTGGTATTTGCTTTATGTTATCTACATTTCATGTTTATACTTAATAACAAATAAAAGTGAATGTGGAATTGATTAAGTTCAGAAGTGAAAGTAATTAGATACAACTGATTCACCCCCCTCTCAGTTGTCTTGTGCATTTCAACAATTGGCATCAGAGGTTTGGTTCCTTGGAGAAGAGCTTAACCGCTTGAGGTAGATCAGATGATGCACAAGTTGCAAATCCCTATATTTGATGGAGCTGACTATAGTGACTGGAAGGTGCAGATGAGAGGTTATTTGATCTCTCTTGGTTTCAAGACTTGGAAAGATGTTGAGACAAAACATGTTGAACCAACTAATGGTCCTTCTTTTGTAGATGAGATTTTTTCCTATGAGGAGAATGAAAAATAAAGGTATGCTATCTTCAGTGCTTTATCTAAAACTGAACGGACAAAAGTTATTTCTTTAGGAACTACTTATGAAGTATAAAAAAATTTGAAAGATATCTATGAAGGAAATGATAGAGTCAAATTTTCAAAGAAGCTAACAACAAAGCACAAATATGAGAACTTGAAAATGGAAGAAGGTAAAGATATTGCAAGCTACTTTTAGAGGGTTGACATTGCAGCTAATGAAGTAAAAAATCAAGGCGGTACTATAGAAGATGAAGATGAAGATGTAATAAAGAAGATCTTGATGACCCTACCGGAGAATTATAGTGACAAGGTCTCTCCTATTGAAGAAATATATGATCCAAATAAATTCACTAAAGAAAAAATATTTGGCACTTTGACTACATTTGAGATGAGGAAGTTTGGAAGAGAAAAGGAGAAAACAAAAACAACCTTCAAAGTAACTAAAATAGAAGATGATCCAGTTAGTGACGGTTCAAAAGAATTGGAAGCAAAATTTACAAGGAAGCTGAAGAAAGGTACCGGTAAGTACAAAGGTATGTTACCTTTACAAAGGTATGTTACCTTTTAAATGTTTCAGTTGTGGAAATATTGGTCACTATGCTTCAAGATGTCCAAATAGAGCTGTACACAAGAAGAAAAAATATAATAATAAAGACAAAAAGGATAGAAAGTTCAAGAAACTATATTATGTTAGAGAAGATGCTATAATTTTTGATGATGAGTCTAATTTTGAGGATGATAAAGATGAATGCTTGTTTCTATCCTTGGAGAATAAATCTGTGTCTACTGACCATGGAAGATGTGCAAAGGAATGTGGTCCAAAGAGCAAGAAGAATGATATGGAAGGTACTCTAGTTACTGCCTTTCATGCTAGACAAGATGAAGACTATTGGGTAATTGATAGTGGATGTTCAAATCATATGTCCGGAGACAAAAGTAAGTTCACTAAACTTGAAAAGTATGATGAAGGATTAGTCATGTTTGGAGATGATTCTGGTGCAAAGATTGTTAGAAACAAAACAATTAGTCTTGATGAAAAACATAGTATTGATGATGTCTATTATGTTAAGGGATTAAGGAATAATCTTTCGAGTGTTGGAAAAATGTGTAGCAAAGGATTTAATCTTGTGTTTCAGGATAACACCTGTGAGATCAAAAAAGGGTTCAAAATTGTGGTGGCTGCAGGAAGAACATATGGAAACATCTATTAGCTTAAGAGTGGTGATGATCAATGCTTTGTTTCTCAAATTAATGAAATTTGGCTATGGCATCAGAGGATGGGACATGCAAACTTTGTTAATCTGATCAATATTAGTTCAAGAGAATTTTTTAGGGATCTTCATAGAATCACAAAGCCTACCAATGCTATTTGAAAAAGTTGTCAATTGGGAAAACAAACAAGATGCAATTTTAAAGGAAAATAACAATCATCTACCAAAATGTTGGAATTGATTCATACAAACCTCTATGGTCCTACAAGAATAGGAATCCTTAATGGTGACATATATTTTATGCTTTTGATTGATGATTACTCCATAATGACATGGGTTACTTTTTTTAGGGAGAAAGATCAAGCTCTAGATAGATTCAAAGTGTTCAAGGAAAGGGTAGAAAATGAAGTGAACCCGAGAATCAAATATTTAAGGTTTGATAGATGTGGAAAATTCACTTCTGGTGAGTTTAATGCATTTTGTGAAGATCATGGTATAAAGAGACATTTTTTTCCTCCTAGAACTCCTCAGCAAAGTGGAGTTGTGGAAAGGAAGAACCAAACTATTCAAGAGGCTGCAAGGAATATGATGAAAGAGGAAAATGTTCCTGATGTATATTCAAGAGAAGCAATCCACACTATTATTTATATTCTTAACAAAGTTCATATTAGAGGTAACAACACAAAGACCTTGTATGAACTATGGACTAGTAAGACTCCTATTGTTAAGTACTTTAAGGTATTTGGATGCAGATGTTACATTAAAAGAGATGATGAGAACCTTGGAAAGTTTTATGCAAGATGCAATGAGGGTATTTTACTTGGATATTCAACTAATAGAAAAAAATATAGATGCTTCAATAAAAGACCACGAAAGATTGTAAAGAATGAAAATGTAAAAGTTGATGAAGATATGCACATACTAGTTGAAATAAGTGAAGTTGAACTAGATGAACCTATCTATGGAAAAGTATAAGAAGATGATAAGGAAGAAAAGAATAGAGTGAAGAAGAAGAGACTCCAGAACCTACTCCTAAGACTCCTAAGTATGTACATAAGAACCATCCAGAAGAACATATAATTGGAGACAAAAGTGAAGGTGTAAATACAAGAAATAAAGTGGTAGGAACTGAGGTAAATTTGTGTTTAATTTCTAAGATAGAACCTAAAAAAATGAGTGAAGCATGCGAAGATGAGAATTGGGTTAGAGAATTGAAAGAAGAATTGCAAAAAATAGAGAAGAATCAAACATGGGAAGTAGTTCCTAGAATGGTAAACAAAAATGTGATTGGTACAAAATAGGTGTTCAGCAATAAGCTAAATGAATATGGTGAAGTAGTAAGAAATAAATCAAGACATGTATGCAAAGGTTATTCATAGGTTGAAGGAATAGACTTTGAGGAGACATTTTTCCCGGCGGCAAGAATACATGCCATTCAAATGTTTTTGGAATTTTCTGCTCACAAAGATTTCAAACTGTACCAGATGGATGTTAAGTATACATTCCTGAATGGAGAATTGGAAGAAGAGGTGTACATGTAACAACCAAAAGGATTTCAGTTATCAGATAAACCAGACATGGTCTACAAGTTGAAAAAGGCACTATATGGAATTAAATAGGCTCCCAAATCATGGTATGCAAGGTTGGAAAAATATTTAACACAACAAGGGTTCAACAAAGGCTTTGCGAACATCAATCTCTATTTCAAAGTTGAAAAAAACAAAATGTTGATAGCTGTGGTGTATGTTGATGATATCATCTTTGGAGGAAATGAAGGTATGTGGAATAAATTTGTAGAGGAGATGCAAAAAGAGTTTGAGATGTCTATGACTGGTGAGTTGAATTTATTTCTTCAACTCCAAGTGAATCAAACTAATAAGGGAATATTCATTTCACAATCTAAGTATGTTAAAGAATTTTTGAAGAAGTTTGGAATGAATGATTCCAAATTGGTCTGCACCCCTATGGTGATTGAATACAAACTGAGTAAGGATGATGATTCTCCTAAAGTTGATCAGAGCATGTACAAATCTATGATTGGTGGAATGTTATATATCACTACTACTAGAACGGATATCATGCATGCAGTATGTTTGGTTTCCATATTTCAAGCAAAACCTAAGGAAACACATGTTACAGTTGTATAGAGGATATTCAGATATCTAAAAGGCACTCTGAATAATGGTCTATGGTATCCTAAGGATATTGATTTCACTTTGAATGCCTACACTGATGTAGATTGGGATGGTTGTGTAGATGAATGAAAGAGTACAAGTGGCGGTAAAATCTTTTTTGGAGGAAGATTGGTTTTGTGGTTAAGCAAGAAACAAGATTCAGTTTCTTTGTCCCCTGGAGAAGCTGTGTATATTGCAACAACATTGTACTTTACATAGGAACTTTGGATGAAGAAAACATTGAAGGATATAGGTGTGATGTGTGATGAGCCTATCCCTATCTTTTGTGATAATACAAGTGAAATAAATATTTCAAAGAATCTGATAATGCATTCTAGGACAAATCATATATCTATCTATCAAATATCCTTTCTTGAGGGAGAAAGTGTTGGAAAATGAAGTCAAGCTTGAATATGTGTCTACTAAGGAACAAATCGTAGATATATTTACTAAGGCTCTTTTGAAGGATACTTTTGAGTATCTCAGGGAGAGGTTAGGGGTTACTTCCCCTCCTTTGAACTAGGTGCACATGGGGTGCATCAGTCCAGTGGATCTACACATTCTTCATTTGTCTGGACTGATGATTGAGGTCTACTCCTCAGGGGGAGTAGAGAGTATCATTGTTGTAGTATGAGATGTAGGTGCACTCCTAAGGGGGAGTGATTAGAGTTTTATATGGAAGAAGTTTCACGCAAAAATTTCCTTTTCCATTGATGTCAAAGGGGGAGAGAGAGTCATGTGAAAAAGATGAAAGGGAGAGAATCTTTATAAGGAGAAGAGAGTGCAAAAATGTTTTGTAGGTTATCTAATCTGAAAAATTAAGGGAAGAAGAAGTAGGAGAGTGTTTATGCTATATTTGATGGTTTTTCACATCATGTGTTTCCATCAATGACAAAGGGGGAGATTGTTGCAAGTATGAAAGTGTTTGGTAGTGTCATCATTAATGTTGTCATTGATGTCAACACAGTTCAGCTTGTTACAGAGAAAGGAATCAAGTGATTGTAGGTGGTACATGTATGGTTCAAATATTGTAGAAGTGTTAAGAGTACATGGAGCTATCTTTAAGGTGTTTCAAATTTGTTGATATCAAGTTCTTTTGAGAAAATTAATAAATAATGAAGATAAAGTTGTGTGTGTGTTTTGAATGTGCTCTGTATTTCTTCTATGTTGATCCTATGCCTATGCAGATCTGTAGTATTGTTTATGGGCTTCATTGGATAATACATCTTGAATTATAGTTTCTGGGTTGATGGAGAGTGAAAGTTGTGTTCACCGGTGTGTGAACTGGTTTGGAAGAATTGTTTTTTTGTGGATTGGGAAGATGTATCTGCTCTACAGTCCCCTGGTGGTTTGTCTCAGATCTTGCAGATCTAGAAGATTGTTGATAATGATGTTATATGTGTTCTGGAAAATGTGCTCGTGGTTTGGTGCTCTGGAAGATTTGTTCTAGAGCTACTATGTGTGTCTACATAGTCCGGTTGGACTACTGGTAAGAGTTCTACATATGGAGATTGTTGCAGTTGTTGTAGATGTATCTGAATGTTTCTAAGAGGTGTTCCAATGTCTGGTGAAGCATGTTGTGTGATCCATGTGTTATCATCTTGTTGTGTATGCATGTACTTCAAAGTTCATTAGTGTTTTCATTAGGTTTGGTCGACCTAGTGTCTACATGTTACATAAAGAATAAGCATTGATTAAGGAAGCATGTGATCGATCCATGATGTTGTTTTGGGTCCTAATTAAGTATTTGGTCCACTCTCATTCTTATCCACCGTGGGAATGTTGAGTTGCTGAACTAATTTGAATTTGTAAAATAAAGAATGTGTAGCTAACCTTGGAGAAAGTTTCTAAGGTTGAATATAGTATAAATGCAAGTCAAGATGTTGTGAATTGGATGTGAAAAAGTGTGTGTAACAAATGTGAAGAGTAGAGTGTGCAAAAGTGTGAATCAAGGCAGTAGTACTTCAATGTGTTAGATTCCTGAAAGCAGTGAGTTGATGGTGTTTGCGATTCTTTGATAAATATAGATAAATATATTGGTATGTGTGTATATTGGGATAGATGATGGCTAGGGGAATGATCCCAACTTGGCACAAGATTGTGCCATTTTTTGATATGTAATTGTATTCTCTCAAAACTAGGCACAAAATTAAATGGAAATGTATTGAGTGTGTGAATTTTACCATTACAATGTGAATCTAAGAAATAAAACAAGTAGTCATGTTAATGCATTTCACCACCTTTACCCCTTACTTATTTAGCGTGTTATGATATTTATTGAATATAAATACTTTTAAAAAAAATAGAAAATGATTTTGAGGGGGTGGACTCCACTAATTAGAAAATAATATATAAATTTAGTATTAAACAAGTTATGATGGTATGCATATTATTTCTCTCTTTTATTTATATGAATAACTATGTAGGGACACACCCCTTCTTTCTAACCAAGTAATCTTAAAGAATAATTAAAATTAATAATTATAAAATTATTAAGGTTAAACATGTGACAAGTACTTATCCTTATTAGACATAAATATATAATTTTAGGATCATGGAATTCCTATCCCCTTCAAATTTTTGAAGAAGTAGGTGGACCATTAAATTTATAAGGCTTTAAAAATTTGATTGGATTTTAGTGACATCAAATGACTTAACTAAGAATTTATAATGACCCTCATGTTTCTTAAATATAATCTTATGTATATCCTCTTTCTTTATTTAAATTTGATTATAATCTAAATATAGATCCAACTTAGTAAAAAAAAACTACATTATTTAATTCATCTACTAATTCATTAATGATAGGAATATGATGTTGAAAACCCATAATACTAAGAGGGGGGTGAATTAGTATTCTCTTAAAAAATTCAAACATTAAACATCTAATCACCAAAGAATATTCAAATGCAATAAATAAAGAAATCGTGAAACATCAACAACACCCCATAACACTTGAACACCATAATTTTTACATGGAAAACCCAAAATGGGAAAAAACACAGTGAGGATTAGCTCACAATATATTATAACCAGTTATAGCATATTTATAGAAGTGCTCACTGCAGGTGGACTCACTATGCAAGTAGACTCACTACCCATAGAGAAAAGATAGAAGAGAGATTGTGGCTCACAACCTATTTTGAACTGTTACAATTGCATCCATCATGTGCATGAAATACAATTCCAATGAAGCTCAATAAACTGAATTTACACACTTCATCTGATTATGATCTAACACTTTAATTTCCTCTGCATTTGCATCACTTCAATCCTCTACTCAACATTCACAACTTAAATTCACACTACTCTGATATTATTTGCATGCAGAATATTCACAACATTCATACTACCACAAAAATCATTGAAAAACATCTAACATATATATCCGATTCAAGCATAACATCAATTAGGTCAACCTAATTAGATGTAATATTCAAAACATAACTTGTTGGCTTCAATCCTTTTCACATACGCTTCACACCAAGGTTCAAAACTCAAAAAATATTGAAATAGGTCGGCATGGACCTATAATAGATCCCACATAAGACCACAACACTTATTTAATCTTCATGTACCTTCACACTTATTAGGACGACACCATAAAAGTCCTAATACCAAAATTCTTCAATTTTGTATCCACATTTAGACACGTGGACTTGAAACTCAACGCCAACTATAATTCATACACCATTGCCATCTGTCAACTTATCCTAAAAAGCGCAAAGCCAAAAACTTGTCTATGGAGAAGTGAAAACTCTCCCATTCAAATGCAATGTATAAAAGATAACTATAAACTGCCAGATTGAACTTCTATTACTTAGATCTCTCAAACCAAAAGCCAAAACATGATGAAACTCTAAAATCATATACTTATAACAACCAACAAAATAATGTTAGAAGTGCAAAGTTAAAACTTCAATGTTAGACTAGTGTAGACCCAAAAATGAATGCTCTATCACACTGAATTAATAAAATTGACACTTAGTCAATTTCCAACACAACTAACTTCTTCGGATCAAACCAACTTGCAAAATTGTATATCATAACCAATTCAAGACCTATTAGAACCAACCAAAATGATCTACACCAAAACATTCATATCAAGATGCAATGCCGACATTAGTGAAAACATTGCAATACATAGTAATATACCTTGTGCTTATCCCTCATGCTCATGTTGCCAACATCAACATCAATGAATTTATTCCAACATATGAAACTTATCTTTATGAGTGATTTTTTCAAGCTCTTTATAATGTGGGTAAATTTCCATATCTCATCTTTCTTGTTAATCATAATCATTGGTGATAAATAGGAACTTTTATTGGATCAAACAATGATCCCTAACATTAATTCAGTGTTATGATTATGGTCTTTGATTGGGGGTAGACCCTTTGGTTATTGAAATTCCTATTGATGGTGTTGAATGATCTATTGATTTTTTATTGGTCTTGAGTTTTGACATCTCGTTTTTTTACAAAATGTAGTTATGTCCCTCTATTGTAAGAAACTTTCTTAAATAATTCATCCACCCTATGGGAGCTAATAATTTGACTTGATGGCGATTGTGTCCCTATAAGTTTATAATTTCCCCATGTGTAGTAAAAATCCATGGATAAGTCTTAAAATTTGAAAGACATTGTTCCTACTTGTTTAAGATATTGCATACCCAAAACTATATCTACTCCCCAAATTGAGATACAAATATTAATGAATCTAGTTTATAATTTCCCATTGAATGTTTTATATGATAGTATTTACCACCACAAGGGATTTGTTTACCATCAACTATCATGAATTGGAAATTAGAGATTGTATAAAAAATAAAATTAAGTTCTTTATATAGTGTTTTATTGATGAAGTTGTGTGAAATACCTATATCGAACAACACTATCATCTTTTTATTTTTGATACACCCAACTACTTTGAGTATTTGTGGTGCAACTTTTCCATTAAATAAATGTATAAACTAATTTTTATTTATTCTTCCTTAGAATTATCATGATGAAGTTTCATTGTTTTTTATTTTGTAGCTATTTATTCATCTTCTTCAAACTCATTCTTAATAATCATTCATATTTTCTCACTATAATTAACTTATGACCCCTAGATCATTTATTGTCACAACTCCAACATACAATTTTTTCTATTTTATTTTTTCTCTTGTTGAGGAGAGAGCTTACTAAATTTTCTTAGGATAAATAATTCTGCATTTCTATTAATAAGATTAGTCACAATTTTTTCTTTCAATCATATGGTTTGACCTTGTGTGGAATTTTTGGTGGTGGAGTTACGTTGCTCAGTATGTAATTTTTATTGCATACCTCTCTTAACTATACAAGGTTTCAACAAATAAAAACCATGTTTAATTTGATCTTTAATTCTATTGATATGGATTTGTGACCTTTAATAAGGCGTTGCATCATGATCTTGAATTTCTACTCTCATATATTTAACATTGTATTCGACTATATATCTTAAATTTTTAAAATTTGTTAGCTGGATAACATAGCTTCCCTTCCATGGTTTCTCATAGAGGGTTGCTAATTACTAATCTCTTTCAAATTAATAATTTATTCCCTTTCTTGCCACTCCTCCTCTGTTGGTACCATTGATATGGTTTTGATTCCAAAGGTAGTGATACTATGCCAACCATTGCATTGTCTAGTATATTATGAAGTTTAAAGTATTATTATACAAGACTTATCCATGAAGTTATGTGTTTTTTGTACACATCTAAAAATGGTCACGGTTAACCAAACTTGTTAATTAATTAAATATGAAAAATTTTAAGTTCTGATTCTGACGCCAGCCACGGACAAGATTTTTGTTAATTCTGTTTTTAAAGGAAAAATGAACCAACCCTAGGGTAGACATTTAAATCTGAATTAACCAATCCTAGGATAGTCACCAAACATAAATTTCTTTTGGTTAAAAGGAATCCCATGTTTTTGGTGAAGCAACATCTTCACTTAGTGTAGAGAATTGTCAATTTGGGATTTAAAATTGAACCATTATTGTTTGTTGTGATTGTGGGTAATAGGTTTATGCTCTCCCCTTAACTGGGTGATCAAAACACCAGACTTATCTTTTATTTTCTGCAATTTAATGCTTTATTACATCCTTTAGAAGGCCTGCTCTTGTGGGAAAAAGTACTCACCCAAGAGGAACGACCTAAGTGGGAACACCTAAAGCCAAGGTTTCCAACCCACTTTAATCAAAAGCAAGTTGTTGATGAAAATCCAATTTGACAGTAGTAGGTAGGATAACCATCCCCAAAGCCTTTGTTCTAAAGGTTGGGAGGTCTCTCGAGGGAGTATATCTATTGCCACACTGAATGGAAATACTTACTAAGAAGCATAGTGTAGTAGCCAGCCGCGTCAGTAACCAAACATCATCTTAATCAAGGTGCAAGGGGAGGGAAGAATCTGCCCCCAAGACACTCACCATATAATCGCCACAGATTGTTTGCTCAGGGGATTCGGTATCCACTCCCGTCACCTTGAATACGCACCCGCAAAAGACAAAAACATGGGTGCCCTCTAGGGGGTGACATGGCTGTGTGAGTCGACGCGATTTTAAGCTATGGGCTGTGATTACTATGATGACCTATTTGACAAATTAAGAGTGAGTCTAATTGAATTGCTTATTTTATTCAAAACCTGTGAAAACCTCAAGAACATACACCCTTTGTTTAGATTTTAGGATTAACAAAACAACTGTCTGCCTCTCTATGCTATGTTTTTCAAATTTAAATTAGATTAAGATCATCCAAAAATATCAAACTATCCAAACATGTCTGTCTCAGAGGTCTAGCAGTTAATTTAGCGCATCTTTGCTCCGTTTCAGTGCATCTGTGCTCTATTTCGGCACATCTGTGCTTTGTTTCGATGCATCTATGCTCTGTTTCGACGCATCTATGCTCTGTTTCGGCGCATCTGTGCTCTGTTTCGATGCATCTATGCTTTGTTGTAGCACATCTGTGCTTTGTTTCGACGCATCTGTGCTCTGTTTCAGCGCATCTGTGCTCTATTTTGGCGCATCTATGCTCTGTTTTGGCGCATCTATTTTTCAAGCTTAGGTAATTTTCTGACATTTAGAAATCAAGTCTTAGCAGTCTAGTCTTTCCCATGCTCAGAGTTTAGAAGTCTGCAACCTTTGTTAAGAAGTCCCTAGAAAGTAAGATTAGAAAGCCCAAGAAGTCTCTCAGTTATAAGAAGATATTGAAGAAGAGGAAGTTTCTATATCAAAGTCGAAAGGTTCTGCTTGAACACATAACCTTTATTCATCGATATCACGACTATATTAGAGGATTCACTAATGATTATGCTGTAGAACCTTTATACTCATGAGCTTTCTTTCAAAGAAGATCCCTTTCTCAAAGGCACAATCATAGTCAACGTATTCGTTCTTCTTATATTCCCCAACCTACAATCACATACGCTACTCATCCAAATCAAATTCTGCAATAGAGAACTCAAACACATTAGGCATTCATTAAATTCATCTTTCTACAAAGCTAAGATCAAACTTCACAAAGTGCAAAATCATCTTTATTTTCTATCTTTGGTTTAAATTCCCGCAAACAGAATTTTCATCCTTTCAATCAGGGAATCACGAGCTAAAGATTAAAAATCTTCTAAGTCATAGAATCTTCATTCTATCCTGACTTCCATATCCATCACCATTGCACTATTTCATTTCTTTGATCAAAGTTAGTAGAATTTGAGTAAAGCTTATGCCTGTTATGATGAGATCTCAAAAGCATATAGGAAAAGATGAAAGTATAGTAAGCAAAATGGGTGATAATAGTGAGAGGGAGGAAAACCTCTTTAACAATTCAAATACTGAAGAGTTAACGAAAGAAAAGCTTCAAGAAGCAGAGCAGGATCCTCAATTCCAAACTCTTATGGAAAGGATTTTAGAACGAAACAAGGAAAGATATTTCCTTTCATTAGCTAATCAAGGAGCTAAGTTACCTACTGATTTTGACACATAAGGGATTAAAGAGGATCCTGAAATTCCTCTCAATGATTTTGGTGCCCTTACTCAACAGATAAAGGAATTACAAGGGAAAATAAAAGAAATGCAAGGGGGTACAACAAAGAAGTATGTTATGGATGAAATATGTCCTTATCCATTCGATAGGAGTCTTCGAATGATTCCTTTTCCAAAACATTGTGAAATCCCTAAGTTTGATAGGTATAATGGGAAAACTGACCCCATTGAGCATGTAAGGGATTTCCGAAATATGAACTTAGAATTTGCTCATAACGATACCTACTTAATGCGGTTGTTTCCACGAAGTCTGGGTGGACAATCCATGGAGTGGCTTTCAAATATCACTCCCCCATCAAAACCTTTGAGGAGTTAATAAACAAGTTTATATCACAATACTCCTATAACATCCAACACCAAATAACCATGCTTGATCTTTGTAAAGTAAAACAAAAAGTGGGGGAATCCTTCACTACGTTTTTGCAAAGATGGAGAAGGGTGTTCACTAGATACTTTTGCCCTGTTCCTGAAAAAGAAAAGATGGAGATCTTTATTGATAGTTTGAATCAAGAAATGAGTTACAGATTGAACCTTCATTGTCCTTAATCATTTGAAAAATTGATTAAAAATGCGGTTATTATCGAAGGTGCTTTGATCAAGCGTGGAGTTTTGAAAATTGATAAAGAGGGTTCAAATTCATACAATAACAACAACAACCACAGTGACAACAATGACAAGTCACAATTTTGGACCCGAAATAAAAATGTTGTGAATGATGGGGTGGTAGGTGCTAACAATGTAAGTACGAAGCCTACCATTTTTAATGTGTCAGGTGTTCAATGTAGCAATAATGCTGGAAATTCTAGCACCCAAGGTAATGTTTCCAATCAAGGAAACACAACTAACAATCACGGAAATAATTTTGGCAATAATCAAAGTTCAAATACGCCCGGATCTTCATATTATTCAAATCGACGGAGTTTCACTCCCTTGGGCCAATCTTTGGAATCCATTCTCAAAGAATTATTGAATCAAAACGCTATTACATTGCCACCACAAAGAGACTATGAGCCTCGAGTTAAACCACCATCGTGGAATGACTCATATTTCTGTGATTATCATAGGTGCAAAGGTCATAAGACAAACAATTTCCAAGGGTTGAAGAATATTGTTCAGGATGTGATTGATAACCATACCATCACGGTTGAGGGACATAATGTCAATAATGACCATCAAGCCTTCAAAAATCCACTCCCTAATTATCAAAAAGGGGAATCTTCGGGCGATAAAGGCAAGAAGGTTAATTATATCTAGGATGTCATTATCAATCATATTTATACTGATGATCCTCAAATCAACGTCATCCGAATCAAAGGTAAGCAAGAATATCAAGAGGTCAATGCTACGACAAGGGGACAAGCCAAAATCATTATCAAAGGAAGCTCATCTAAAGCAACAATTCCCCCTCCAAATCAATACAATTTGGTTGATCAACTGGGAAAAACATCAGCCCAAATTTCTATCTTGGAGCTTTTAAAGTTATCACCTGCCCATAAGGACATTCGTGAAAAGGCACTTGTTGATACAATTGTATCCCCTGATCTGGATATCAATAAATTTCAAGCCATGGTGGGACACTTGTCCTCTTACACATGTTTATCTTTTTCTAAAAAAGATGATTCATCCTTAACTCATCCGCATAATTCATCACTCTACTTAGAGGTCATGGTTCACAAAGCCCGCATTAGACGTGTCCTAATAGATGGGGGAGCTGGATTAAACATTTGTACTTTAAAATTGGTCCCCGCTTTGGGATATTCTGAAGAATCCATAGATCCACGAAGAAAGATTACAATCAAGGCATATGATGATGAAGAAAGGACTTCCAAAGGCCTCATCATGCTACCAATCAGAGTGGGACCTATTGTGAAGAATACCTTTTGTCAGGTTCTCGATTGAGATCTAACCTATAATATACTCTTGGGTCATCCATGGATCCACGACATGCAGGCTGTTCCATCTACTTATCATCAATGTTTAAAGTTTCCATATGATGGATAAGAAGTAACAATACCTGCTGATCACATTAGTAGTCAAAATTTCTCTAACCTTAGAGAAACTCAGGACACGCTCGTCCCACACAATAGAGAGGCTTTGGCCATCTCTACCTCCAAGTATCATGAACAAGCAAGTGAAATGATAAGTAATTTTGGCACCAAGCTAAAATTGAAAGATAATGGAGTGGGAGAATATTCTTTATCTCTCTCTAATTTACCCATATCTCAAAGATCCCATGGTCAACCGTCAACGTCCATACAATAGGCAACAACAACTTTAGCCTCGACTTCAACTCCCATTACCAAATTTAATGGGATATTTATCGAAGAAACTGAAGTAGAAGATAGAGCTGTTCTTGATTGGCTCTATAAAGATGAAGAAGAATCAATACTACATGTCAAGTTACCCACAGAACAATACGGAAAAGGTTATGCTATCATGCAACAAATGGGTTATGAAGGAAATGGCCCTATAGGTAAGAGGAAAGAGGGTATTGTCGAACCTATCCAACTGAAAACCATGCATCCAAGAGATAAAACTGGATTAGGATATGGTGAAGATACAAAGGAAGAAGTAGCACAAAGACCATCAAATGAGGAGTTAGCCAGAACAATTTTGCGAATTCAAGAAAATAATTCTGACACTGACTCCAATGAATATGAATGGGACACCATCTATGACGATAAATTCTGGAGAGATAAACAGGTGGATGTCATAAAAAAATTCACACCCACACTCGTACAAGGGGAAGCTCAAGGCCTCCACTTGATTATGTTCTACAAAGAGATCATGACTCAAGTGAAACTGATTTGATTCAAAGTGAGACGGATAATCTACAGGAGAATACCATCCTAGATCTCCCCTATAACGGCATTGATAATAGTATCATGACTCTAACAGCCAGTGACCTTAATCATCCCAATGATCCATTTCCTTTGGTCCATCCTGAACTTATTGATTGGGAACAAGCTGCACCTATTGATGTCCAAACTTTTCCAAATGACAAAACCATAATAAAATTTCTTTGTTCATCCCATCCAAAAAGAAGTTCCACCAGGGAATCACAAGATCAGAGTTTTCGACAGGAAAGTGCCAAGTTTCTCAGCTATGAAATAAATAATATAAAAGAAAGATCTAATGGTGAAAACGTAACAAAGGTAGTATTAGATCAAGAAAAAAGAAAAATAAAAGAAAGATCTAATGGTGAAAACCTAACAAAGGCAGTATTAGATCAAGAAAAAAGAAAAATAAAAGAAAGATCTAATGGTGAAAACCTAACAAAGGCAGTATTAGATCAAGAAAAGAGAAAAATAAAAAGCGTATCCAATGGTGAAAACCTTTCAAAGGTGCCAGAGGATGGAAAACTTGACACTCTCCTGAAACACTACCAAGAAAGGTCTTCTATCTTAATTGAACCAATAGAGACACTCAATATAGGTACTGCAGAAAAGCCCAAAATCTTGCAATTGGCCGCATCTCTAACAGAAGAGGAAATTCCTAGATTCACAGAATTTCTAAGGAACAATCAAATCAATTTTGCATGGTCCTACGCAGATATACCTAGATTGGATCTAGATCTAATCATGCATCATCTATCTATTAGGCTGGGGGCAAACCTGTAAAGCAGAAACTCAGAAAAATGCATCCACATGTTGCATTGTTGGTTAAAGAGGAATTGAAAAAGCTTTTGGATGTTGGATTCATTCGGTCTATTGATTATGTAGAATGGATCTCCAATAGTGTACCTATCTCAAAGCCAAATGGAAGGATTAGAATTTGTACAAATTTCAGAGATTTGAACAAAGCATGTCCTAAAGATGACTTTCCTCTACCCAATATTGATATGATTGTTGATTTGACAGTTGGGCATGCAATGTACTCATTAATGGATGAATTTTTAGGATACAACTAGATAAAAATTGCACTAGAGGATCAAGATAAAACAACCTTCACGTGTCCTTGGGGTACCTATTACTGGAACGTAATGCCATTTGGATTGAAAAACACAGGAGCTACATACCAACGTGCAATGACAATGATTTTTCATGATATGATGCATACATTTATGGAAGATTATGTTGATGATCTTCTTGCCAAATCTAACACAAGAGAAGAACACATAGATATCTTATCTAAAATTTTCAAGCGAATGGAACAATTCAAGGTGAGACTTAACCCAAAGAAATGTGTCTTTGGAGTAAAATCTGGAAAGTTGCTAGGTTACATTATATCAGAAAAGGGAATTGAGGTGGATCCAGCTAAGGTACAATCAATTCTTGATATGCCACCACCAAGGAGCATTAGTCAATTATGCTCTTTGCAAGGACAACTACAATCCATTCGAAGATTCATTGTCCAACTGGCGGATAAAAGTCTACCATTCACTCATCTCCTAGACTCCTGCACAAAAATATTCCATTTAAATGGGAGGACAAGTGTGAAGCAACATTTGAACATATAAAGCAGTATCTCATGAATCCACCAGTATTAATTCCACCAGTGCAAGGAAGACCACTTATACTATATATTTCTGCTACGGAAGTGTCTTTAGGGGCATTATTGGCATAGGAAGACAACTCAAGCAAGGAGCGAGCCATCTATTATATCAGCTGAACATTGAAAAGTCATGAGCTAAATTACACATTCATTGAAAAAGCTTGCTTAGCGGTGGTGTTCACTTCTCAAAAGTGACAACACTACATGCTAGCACATACAATAAAGCTTGTGGCCAAGGTTGATCCACTTAAATATCTTTTAAGTAAAGCAACCCTAACTGGCAGGTTGGCTAAATGGGTCATGATCCTAAGCGAATTTGACATTCATTATGTGGATCACAAAGCCATAAAGGGACAAGTAATCACAAATCAATTAGTAGAAGCACCAATGCCAGCAGAACACCCCATACACATTGATTTTCCTGATGCCGATGTTTTCACAGCGGTTATTAAGCAGTCATGGGCACTCTACTTTGATGGTTCATACACTCAACATGGTTCAGGAGCAGGGATTCTTTTTATTACGCCTCAAGGACATACAATTCCAAAGTCTTACTGACTAATGTTTCCCTGCACCAACAACATAGCGGAGTATGAGGCATTATTAATTGGCATGAAAATTGCAATGGATTGGAAAATCACAGAACTTCAAGTTTTTGGTGATTCACAACTTGTTATAAATCAAATCAATGATGAATATCACACTAAGGATGACAAGTTGGTACCTTACAAAAGGATGGTGGATGATTTCAAAAAGTACTTTGTGGATATCAAGTTCACGCAAATTCCACGTATTAATAATAAAGTAGCTGACGCAATGGCTACCATAGCATCTTTACACTAGTTGACCAAAACTCAAACAAGGTATGATTTCCTGGTGGAACAATTGTTTTCTCCCGCCCATGACAATCCGAAAACTTGAACCATTTGCCACCTAACCAATTCTGATTCTCCCCTATATGGCCAAATTTACACTTACCTACAGGATACTATTTTACCCTTAGATTTGTCTAGGAATCAAAAAATAAATTTCATTCGTCAATCCTCCCGTTACACATTAATTGCTGACGTCTTATATCGTCGTGGTTTGGATGGTACTCTCCTTAGATGTCTTGAACACGATGAATCAGAAAAGGCCTTACAAGAGGTCCATGGTGGAATTTGTGGGACACATTCAAGTGGACTAACTTTAGCAAAGAAACTTGTAAGATCAGGGTACTACTGGCCGACCATGGAGAAGGAATCATTCATCTTTGTGAAGAAGTGTGTAAAATGTCAGATTCATGGGAATCTCATTCATGCTCCTGCTCAGGAATTACAACCTTTCACCACAACATGGCCTTTCACTCAGTGGGGATTAGACTTGAATGGCAAGATACACCCATCATCTTCAAATGGACATAAATTTATCATTACAACCACTGAGTATTTCACTAAGTGGATTGAAGTTGTTCCTCCAACAACTGTTATGGGCAAACAAATCTCTTCATTCATTTTGAACTATATCATTTGCCGATATGACATTCCCAACTCCATTATCACAGACAATGGTAGACCCTTTAAAAATCAGGATGTTGATGAACTATGTGAGAGATTTCACATCCAACACAGGTTCTCTACACCTTATTATCCACAAGGGAATGGTCAAGCTGAAGCTTCAAACAAAACAATTCTAAAGATTTTGAAGAAAACAGTGAATGAAGCAGGTCGTGATTGGCATGTCCAATTAAATCCAGCATTATGGGCAAAACAAGCATTTGCACACCAATAGGTGCTACTCCTTATGCTTTGGTTTATGGAGCAGAAAGTATTCTACCACTTGAAGTTGAGATTCCTTCACTTCGGGTATCACTTAAGGGGTTGATCAATGATGAAGACTATAGAGTATCAAGGTTGCAAGAGCTGGAACTGCTTGATGAACGGCGTCAAACTACAGTTAATCATTTAAAGGGATATCAATAGATTATGTCCCACAAGTACAATCATAGAGTCAAACCACAAAATTTTCAAGTGGGTGAATTGGTTCTCAAAGAAAACCCTCGAAATCAACAGGACCGGGAAAAGAAAGGCAAATTCAAACCTAATTGGTTGGGCCCATTCGTAATCATTGCAGCATATGGATCAGGTGCATATCAGTTGACAACAACAAAAGGGGACATGTTTGAAGATCCAACCAACAACATGCATATGAAGAAGTTCTATGCCTAGAAAAAATCAAAAACAATATAAAAAGTCCTGAAAAAAATAAAAAAATAAAAAAATAAAAAATCGTTGCCTTTATGAAAACCTGGCAAACAGGCATCTTGGTAACAACAAAAAAATCATAAAATCAGGAAAAAGGTGCAATAAAAACAAACGGTGAAAACCTGGCAAACAGGCGTCGTTTGTGATTTCGTTTGGCTCTCTTATCTATTGGGATACACTTTCGCGTATTCCTCTTTTCATCGGCATTGCGTACATGCTTTGTCATCACAATCTCATGTCATGCATCACATCATCTCCTTGAAACAAGGATCTCATCATGGCTTGATAATTCGGGTTATCCTTAACAGTAGTGTGTCAAATCAAAAGTTAGAGTGCAAGGTCATTGGGGGTAATTCGCTTCTTGGGGACTTATTTGGCAGCAAATTGACAATATGTGTAAAGATTTGGAATATCGAAAACAACAAACTATCCAATCTAGGTTTAGATGACTGTTTTGACAAACACACTCAAAATTGGATGATCTTAATTTGAATAAAATGAATGACAAATTTAAAGCAAAAGTTGCAATTGTTGTTTTGATATTTGATGACATCATATCTTCAGAGTGGTTCAATGATGTACTGAACTAGAATCACAAGGAAGAAGTATGATTTTTCTTTGCTTGTTGTCTGTAAGCTAATCATTAGTATTGTGCAAATTTATCATGGGACATGCTCTACAATGTATCATTGATGACATTTCAGAATTTGCATAGGAAAATGGTTAAATTTTGTTTGTTTATGCAAGCAATACTCAGGTCATCTTGGTTCAATTATACCTCGATGCTTGTATTAACTTGTTATATCAAACATCATGAAAGCAATACTCAGGTCATCATTGGTGCTAACATACCATTTGATGCTTGTACTAACTTCCAACATATCAAAAAGCTCAATGATGAAAATCAAGCACAACATGGAATGACACAAAGGAGAATGGTTCATCACTACATCCTAGGATTGCATGATTCATATAAATTTACATTTTAGGAGGCTGTATCAATTAGATTTTTGGAGGTTGAAATTTTTTTATATCTTTTGTAAACAACAATTGAGTACACTTGGACATTTGTTGTGTCACATTTCATCACCATTCATTACATTACCACTCACTGCATTAATCTCATTTTATACATTTCCATCCTATATATATCATCATTTAACTCATCTCATTATCATATCATAGCATTAACATTTCCATTTTTGAATTTATTACACATCTTTTCATATAAAAGAAGGTTGTATCCATTATCATTTAGGTTATCATTTTCATTTTCATTCCATCATTGCATTACCATTCATTACATCATCCATTATTCACATCTGATATCATTTATTTCATCTCATCACATTATTCATTATTCATTTAGTTTGCATTCATATCCTTTTACATGCATATCAATTATAGGACATCTCATTTCATCTTCATTTATTACATTTTCATCATCATATCATTTAAATGGCATCCACAATCATATCACATTATCATCATTAGTTCTCATTTGTTCATTTAGTATCATCATATCATTTACATATTACATCATAAATCATAGCATTTCTTGAAAATCATTCACATCTTAGATCATACATTCATTACATACATCATGAAAGAAAATCATTTAGATTGCATCGTATCATTATCACATCATCATACATGACATAACATATAAAAATAACACATCCATCCATAACATATGCATAAAAACATCCATAACACGTGTGCATAATAAAATCATCACTGCATCTCATAAATCTCATCAAAACAAATATCCAAAGGTATAAGGATATCAAATATTTTGAAAAGATATGTCAAAATACAATGGAAAGAATGTGTTGCAAAATCTCATCACTGGGGGGAATCTGGATGCGGAGTATGGCTGCTGCTGCCTCCTGAGGTAGTAGGTCTCGTCGGATCTCTACTCCTAGAAGCTTTGACCTCTCGTCTGAGTAACTGACCCACACTCCTAGTAGCACTCCTGGAGTGATTGCGTGAATGGGTCCGAGACCGAGTACCTAACTGTGTAAACGCTATTATTCGCTCGGGTGGCACTGCCTCAAAATACCTCATCCTGTAATACTCGGCCTCCCGAGCGGTCTTCAACCCATTTGCCACAACCTCTCCAATGGAGGTGCTCTCCACTGATTTGATGAGCCTCTCGGCTACCCGTCGGCCTGTACACATCTCTATCGGAAGTCATCTCGCTTTGCCATGAGCTGAGCTATCTGTGGGTCAAGAGGTGGTGCCTGTGCAACCTGTGCCTATAGCTGACTGATCGTACCCTGAGCTTGAGCTAACTGACTCTGAAGAGTATGCACCTCTGCCTGTAGAGCATCAATCTGTCCCTGTGAGGGAGCCCTGATAACAATCCGTGGAGTCGAGGTACTCACCTGCCCCACGACTAATGATGTCCATGGCCTAGTACTAAAAAACACATCAAAGAAAAATCTGTCTCCCACCACCTCCATCATCCCCATCACTGTCCCCAGAGTCATCTGAATCTGTCTCTTCATCCTTTGGCTCCTCCTCATCCGCATCCATGGCCACCCCACCCATATCTGTGGCCTGCTCTGCCTGTACCTGTCCCTGACCTTGTGGCTGCCCTGCTGCTGGATGTCCCTATGGCTACTGTCGCCCTGCCTGAATAACTAAACCTCCCATCAATGGGGCAGACTCCTCTAGACTGGTAAACCTAGGAAAGGGATGTGTGTAGAAGTATGCAGCATAATCATCTGTCATCCCTGCATCTGTGACCTTTGGCTGTATAGTCCAATCCTCCAGCTATAACTCAAAATACTCCTCTCTGGCTACCTCAATGGTCAGAACAAGACCCCACTCTGGTATATCCTCCCGACGCCTGACATAGTGTGTAGCCCCCTGTGGCATCATCTGTACCCATCCAAACTGCCTCAGAACCCTTCTTCCCAGAAACCGCTCAATAATAAATGGGGTGCGTCCAATCAAGTATCTGGACCTTGTCACATACGACAGCTTATGTCATCTGCATGCCATGGATCACAATCTACATACAGCCTCCAAATGACCGTATCCAAATAATCAAGCACCCGTCGCTAGTACTCTAACTTGCCCAGTCTAGGCTGGACAAGCGGACCTGTGTAAGCATAGGCGTATGGGAATCCAAGTGAACGACCCCTGCGAACAATGGGCCGAGTAATCGCAAAATGCTCCCAGACAAATAGTTGTAACATAGTCACCCCGCAGGAGAGACTCTTCCCATCTGTGTACACGACCTGATGAAGATCATGGTACATATGGGCTAACATGCAGGACCCCCATGCATACCTAGTCTGATGGAGAATCATGTCCTCCAGAATCCTACCCCAACCAACTGATAGTCCCTTTGCCCTATGATCAGGACAAAGGAAACCACCAATAAATCCTGCTAACACTAAAGGTAGTGGGGCATAAGTCTTCACCATATCCCTCCAGGGAATCTCATATCCAGCAACTCCAGGATCCTAAAACACCCGTCTCAATGCATCTGTCCCTCCAATCTCCTTGTGATCATAGATCACAGGCTCTCCAATCACAGGGATACTCGAAATTTTGTAAACATCCTCAGGAGTCACCATGATCTCTCCTGTCGGCAAGTGAAACATGTTATGCTCACTATGCCACCTCTCTGCCAATGCAATCAACAGTGCCTTGTTGACCTGATATTGCGGCATCGCCAACAGACCTAACCCACACTGATGAATGATCCCTAAATCATCCTGGGACAACTGTGGAATCATCTCCCAAGTTTGAGGGAATTTCTCCCTAAACTAGAGGAGGTTAAATCCCTCCTTTACAATCATATCAAGCACATCAAGATCCAATCAATCAATAAGGATTATCAAAAGTAAACATCAAGCAAATCATCAATCTATCCATCTCTTTGTTTTTCTTATTGCAAGGAAAGCATATCCATCAAGCAATCAATCAGTTCAATCGAGCACTCAGATCTATCATATATCATTTGTTTTCAAGCACAAAAGCAAATTTATCTATCAACATTTATTTATTTTTCATATTGCATGGAAGCAAATTTAACAATCAAATCTGTCAAACATCTATCAAGCCTTTCAATCGGGAAAACAAATTTATTAGCCTTTCAATCAGGAAAGCAAATCAATCATCTCTACTATTTGTTTTCAAGCACGAAGACAAATTTATCATATTTCATCTTGATGTTTTTCAAAAACATAAAATCAGTTGTCTAATTTAGCAACAATCATCAAACACATGTCAATTTTTCTTCAAAAAAATTGATATTCAACAAAATCCCTGGATGCGCTAAAACAGGTCATCAATGCGCTGTTTTATCTAACCTATGCGCTAAAATAGTTAGCCTATGCGCTAATTTACCCAATGCGCTAAACTAGCATCTAACCCGACCTCGACTAGTTGGATGTGCTAAAACAGTGATCCTATGCGCGATTTCATCCTATGTGCTAATTTACAACCCTATGCATGATTTTGTATGCGCTAACCTATTTCATCTATGTGCTAAAGTTTGACTCGTATGCGCTACACTAAATTTTCTATGCGCTAAAACAAAAAATTAAAAATCAAAAATTGTGAAAAGCCATAAAAAATTTCTTTCAAAATTCAAAAAAGAGGATTGGATTCACTCACCGGAGGTCCATATGCTGCTGGTCTCTGATATCGGCGGGCTCGCTTGAATTGGTGGCGCTCATAATGGATCGACATCTCGTTTTAATCTCTCAAAAGCTCTGCAAATCTTCACAAAGTTACTATTCAAATGAAAATGACTTTTCACCTTTTTCACCTTTTAAAGGGATAAAAGTGGCAAATTGTTTTTTTCTTTTACTATGCACAGTGCTATTTCAAGAGCTAAATCGCTAATTTTCTCCAAAATCATCAAAAAATCTTCCAAATCGTCCTCGTCATCATTCTCATCACGCGATTTACCTCTCGAGGGGGCATATAGCATCATCAGTTAAATTTTTCAAAATCAGGGGCAAATTCTTTGAAGCAATGCATAAAACACATCACTTCAAAGAGGGGCAAAATGTACACATCTAAAAATGGTCACGGTTAACCAAACCTGTTAATTAATTAAATATGAATTATTTAATTAGTATTCTTAAGTCATCTACATATAAATAAATTTAATTATTTATTTATATTGTTCATTTTTCCAATTCTTCTAGTTTAATTAAATAAAAAAATTTATTTAATTAATGCTATCTTCTTCTTAATTAATTAAATAGATTTCACAATTTATTTATATTAATTATCACAAGTTTAAATTCTAAATTTAAATGATATTCTTCATGTCACATTTAATTAAATATTTTCAATATTTAATTAAAACTTTTTCAAAATCCTTCACTTTCCTCACATAATTAAATATTTTCAATATTTAATTAAAAGCTTTTCATTTCTCTCACATAATTAAATATTTTCAATATTTAATTAAAGCCTTTTCATATTTTTCTCACACATAATTAAATATTATCTATTTTAATTATGGACACATCTTTCATTTGTCTCTTCATTTTCCATCTGTCTCTTGAAATTCCGTCTTCTTTTCAAATTCTTGATCTCTCACCATTCATTTTAACAGGTTTGAACTCAATCGTTGATCTTGGCCAATTGAATTCTTGCCTTCAAAAATCTATAAATACAACCCTCTTATGAGTTGAAAAGGATATCGAATCCTAGATTTTTATACGTAGTTATTATAGTTGCATTATCAGCATTCTAGCATCAATAGCATTTTAATTTCATAGTTTAAATCAATAGCCATATACATGCATTTTTAAATCAATCTCATTCTCTTAAGCAGCCATTCTACAAGCTGCTGCTCATACAAACTGAGAGCTAGTATCTTGAAACGAATCCTTGGAGATAGAGGACAATGAGATGAATTTGAAGAAGCTGTTTTTGAGTAGAGTTTGCATTTATGTTTTCTAGATTAACTTCTTTCAATCTAATGTCTTATTGGTGCTTTTAGTTTAATTTTTGATTTACACATTCTAACGTACACATTTTCATTTTGAAATCTATCTTTTTTAATAAGATAAGTTCAAGTATCTAATGCAAGTTGTAATCATAAAATTTCAAAATATAGGCTATAATGAATTTTATCTACACATCTTTTGATCCAACTTTGACAACTAAATTAGGGTATTATTTTTTTATCTAATAAAAATCACTAAAGAACTAGCCCTACCTAATTTTCAAAGTCTTTTCAAAGATATTATTTTTTTATATTTCAAAAATTGTGGCTTATATAGTATATTAATAAAAATATTTTGACCTAATTTTGACCATTGAATGATAGAATGTATCTCATCTCTAATAGTAAATTACAAAAAACTAATCCAATTTGACTTGTTATATTCTTTCTAAAAATGTTAAAATATTAAAATATTTTAAAAATTTGTGGCTTGTGGAGCCAATTAATAAAAAAATAAAAAATAAAAAAAACTTGCACAATAGTTATTACATAAAGTTAAATTTTTTACCTAATAGTGTAGTTTTTGTATATTTTAGAATGTATACAAACTAGTTCCAAATTTGTAATGGTTTGTAATTTACGGTGAAAATTAAAATCTTGTCCCAAATTGTAGCTCTAATAACACTTATAATGATATTTCTTAGAAATAAATGAAAAAAATTAGAAAAATAGTAGATCATTGCAAGGAGGTGATTTCCAATAATCAAAAAATAATAAATGAATTTAGTATTAGAATTTATGATGGTTTGGGAGACTTTTTCTCCACCTTATTAAATGCATAACTAGGGAGGTACACACCCCTTCATCCTAATTAATTCATTTTAAGAAATAGTTAAAAATAATAAATAACAAATAAAATAAAGATTAAACATGTCACAAGTGCTTTTCCTTTTTATACTTAAGAATATAGAATATTGGGATCATAACATATAAATTTTATTTGAAAATTGTTATGATGGAAAATAAAGTAGTTATATCCAACCCAAATTTATGGAAGTGTAAATAAAATTAAACCTTTTCTAAGGTTAATCTAATAAACTACAAAAAACACAAGCATAAATAAACCTATATTGATTCAATGTCAATAATGGGAATTAGAAAAAAAAATCAATGTAGGAAAGTAAATGCAAAGTGGATAAGGTTACTTAACTCGATAATTGAAGAATGGATAACCCTTTGAAATTTGAATCACCTTTTGTCTAGGAATGGTATTTCTATAGTGTAATACCTTGGGTTATGCATAATACTCATATTCTATCTATGGTCAAATTCATGGGTTCAAATATTTTCCACATCCACATATCTTTCCTCCTAGGAAAATTCTAATATTTGTGATTGTGGACTATTCTTTGATTTGTTGAATTCACCTCTATTTGTTCTACTGTTTAAATTGGAAGTATTTAGAAATACCTACAAAGGATTTATTGATATTGCTAGAGTTCACATTCTACTAATTCAACCCCTAGAAAGGACTAGCTTTATGGTCATTCCAATGATAAAAATAAGAAACTATTAGTCACACAAAATCCTTCTAGGATGGTATAAATCTTGGTTCATTTTTATGAACCAATAGAATTGTTCCTAGCATATTTTTCTCCTTGAGTATGAGTAATTACTAGATGCACAAATGAATACAATTGAATGCCTTTAAATACAAGTACATAAGATTATATCAGATACATGTATGCTTACTCTACTCTATGTGAGAAAGAAATCAATAAGAGTTTACTATAATTCAAATTTGAATTATAAAAATTTATCAAAGGTCAAATCCAAGGGTGTGGGGTTAATTACACATGTGTGAGATCAACCCATTATATTCTAAGTGAAACCCACCAAATTTTGTTATTGGTCTTTCAACATATATAAGAATTTTTAATTTTGAGTTACTATTCAAAATCTATGATCAATACAATAGACAACTATCTTTTGTCCATCAAGATAAAAGGTTGTAGAATTAAGGTGGGAATAAAATGTAAGGGATGAGTGCATTTATAGGCATAATAAATGAAGAATACATGGGAATATGGAAAACATGGGTAAGTTTTGGATAGTAAATAAATAATTTTATGTAAATGGGTGAGTAATATGTGGGAAAGAGCTTGACTTCATGCAAGAGTGCAACATTCATGGGTATGTAACTACATTAATCTACTCTCCTTAAATGGGCACACAATTAAATCGGAAATGGCATGGGTATGCAAATTTACCATTATATGAATATATATGACATATGTGCACTTATACCAAATAATGTTTGTTTTCATTAGTTGTGTGCATGCCAAGTGAATTCCAATTAAAGGCACTGATAAGTATTAGCTTAATGCCACATCGTTTTAACTTCTGTGTGGTGAGACCCTTGGTGTTGTGTTTAGTGCATAGACCCTAGTTCATTTTAAACATTATGTTAGATCATTCATTTTATTCAATCCTAAAGCTAGCAATACTACTGACATTATAAAAAATATTTTTCATAGAATTTGCATTGATCATACATTTTGGGTATCTTGCATGTTTGGGAATGTTGCCCAAGTGATCTTTTTATCTAAAATGACTTGATCATATCCTTACATAGTTTGACACAAGAGAGTAGTTATATTTGCCACATGCAAATTGAAAAGCATAAAAAATACTTTTCATGTGACAATAATATGATAATAGCAAGACAAGCTAAGAACAATGACATGGAAATTAACAAATATTAGATTTATAAGCATTTGTGTCTTAAATTAGATCTAGAATTGTAAGATCAAATATATAATTATGTAAATGATTCATAACAACAAACAAAACATTAACTATTTCCAAAAGATTCATTTGATCATCATTGATATTCATACTACATTAACCAATCAACATTTAACCATTGATGTAATTTTCTAACTATACTTTTATTATTTTATTATTTTAAAAATATTTCATTTATTCATTTCAAACACATCTATCTATTTATTATTCCCAACTACTTAAAGTAAATTCTAAATATTAATACTATTTATTTATCTTAAATTTATATAATAAAATTATTTATTCTTGCCTTTTATACGATGGTTGATTATCCCTTTCAAACATAGAGTGCCTAAAGTTATAAGATCCTTCCCAATTTATTTGAATTAAGAGATAAATACCCCTCCTATCTATGGGTGGAGATTAGCTCAACCTTTGAAAAAAGTGTTTAATCTAACCATTTCTTCAATATTATAAGGAAATGCATAAAAATAAAATAAAATAAAGAAACCACAAATTTCAATTTTATAAATGCCCATTTCATCTATTTGTAAAGCGAGTCAAGTGCTTTATCTTCACTCAAATGTTTTACTTTTTATTTTTAAATTATCTAAGTTAGTACTTAAAAGGTGTAATAGATTTATCAATAAGGAATGACTTTTTCTATAAAATAAGATAATTTTTTGAATAATTTGTTTACATGAAAATCTTAAAATTATATTTTCACGATTCATAATATTAATTAAAAAAAATTATATTCAATTGTATAATAATTTTTAATATCATAATTTAAAATTTAGAAAATCTATCAATTAACAAGTAAAAGAAAAAATGGATTGTTCATTTATTCCTGAAGTTAAATAGTTTTGAATGAGCCCATCATAGATCAAGTAATAAGACATTTTTTTTAATAATTTGTTTACATGAAAATCTAAAAATTATATTTTCACGATTCATAATATTTAATTAAAAAAAATTATATTCAATTGTATAATAATTTGAAATTTAGAAAATCTATCAATTAACAAGTAAAAGAAAAAACGATTTTGTCAATGGATTGTTCATCTATTCTTGAAGTTAAATAGTTTTGAATGAGCCCATCATAGATCAAGTCCTATACAATGAGGCTTCAATAGTTTTGAATGACTCCATCATAGATCAAGTCAAGTCCTATACAATGAGGCTTCAATAGTTTTGAATGACTCCATCATAGATCAAGTCCTATACAATAAAAAACGAAGCCGAGATCATGTCCTAGATGACTTTGATAGACATTCGTTGATCTTTAACTCTTAATAGAAAACTTATACTTCCATTTTTTTTGTTAATGACAGGGATATCCCCGTGACCTAGCCCAACGCCCAAGGGACCAAGCTGAGGCGAGATTAGTCCCTTGCGGGGAGACCCAACAACCCCCAAGCCAGTCCCAACCAGGTAAGCCCGAGAGCAAAGTCGAACCCGAAACCAATAAGAAGCAAACCCACGGTCCAAATCAACTCCACTATCTGTAAAGGGTTACTTCCATATTGAATAACTAAATAATTATACAAGAAAATAATTTGCATATATAATAAACCCTAATAGTGCATGTCCATACAAGATATAATTGGTCAAATTTTCTACAATTTATGTTTCTTTGTTGCTTGGTTATGTTTCCTTGTTTCCTTGGTTGTTTCGTCAGCTACTTTGTAATATATGTACAAAGTATCCGTCTACATGCCCAACGATAGCCTTTAATTAGCATTCAATCAACTTTCTATGATGTAACTGCCCCCTCGGTCTCTTGTTTTATGCACCTCGAAAATGAAAAAAGTACCCACAGTGGAGGGAAAGTCCCATCAATTTGACATGATGCAACCTTCCATCACTTGATGGAGCAAAAGATAAAATCACCAAACTGCATGTTAATTAGCCAAGCCAAGCCAAGCGTGTGGGATTAAATCTCTCCACCATGTTATCTAGACATTGATGATTCAACAATACTTGCCACTTTGGGTATAATTTCCAATCATGCCAATGCTATGTCACTTATATTTACTCTATTTTGTTCCCTTTTCAGACCATCTCCAACTAGTGCTTGACAATTGGGTACTCCATTAATAATATTTGGAATCAGAAATTATTGGACAAGACATCTATATGAGTCATACATATCCTTTCATGGGGAAATACCTATAAAGTTTTATGGATAAGTGGTACTCTTCAATAAGCACAGTTTCCACATAAATTGTGAAGAAAGTTCATGGTAAGAAGACTCTTACACGTGCAATGATCTATGTTTCTTTATTGACTCTTATGACCTCTATGAATATTCATTTTTATGGTAGTACTTATGATAAGGGGGCCCATTTAACATTTAGGTACTTTAAAGTGTTTATTAGTAAGGGAAGAAATGACAAATGACTTAACATTTGAATTCATTGTAAATAATGAGTGATTTTTTTGAAATAATGGTATTCTTTTAAAATATGTAAGAATATTGTCTTAACTAGAAGATTTTTTCTTGTGTTGAGAGAAGTTGGTTTTTTATATGATGGTTTTTTGTGTTTTTATATAATTTGAATTTGAAAGTAAAAACTGAACATAAAAATAAAGGAATATAGTAGAAAAAGAAAAAAATATGGATGAGTTAAACGTAAAAAAGAATATTTGAATAATTTAAAAAATAGGAAAATGTGATGAATTTGGAGGTTGTTTTCTTTTATGATAGTTGAAACAAGTATATGATTTGTATAATGGAACAATTTAAATCTTATAGAAATATATAAAAAATTATCATATTTAGAGCCACACGTCTTCTCTCATGTTAGAGTTCTCAACTTTTAGGTGTTGGTTTGGTATAGGTTCCTAACGTGAGGGATGCTATCAATGCCATTTTGTAATCATTGTGATGAGCATAAAAGAAGTTTAAATGAGCATAATGCATGCTAGCAATGGTCTTTCCCAAGACACAATGACATCCTTCGACCTCACAGTTGAGAATAGTGAAAGAATCTTTGACTTTACACTTGATCCAAATCCATTCAAAGAACAAGTGGATATTAAGCCACTTCCCATGCCTAAGGATGATACCCAAGAAACCTTTGCTAACAATCCATCTTTTTAAATTGACCCATGTCAAGAACTTGATCCAAAACATGTCGAAAGCAATTCTGGAATCACTCAAGATCAAGAATTTGTATCTCCAAGATACTGCAATGATCTAATGGGAACTCTCCTATCTATACAAGATGTTGCAAATGATGATCATATCCATATAGCACATATTCCTCCATCTACCCACAAGATGCTTTCTTTGGACGAACATGTAGATGATCTTCATTCAAAACAAGAGTCTCATACTCTTGACACAATTACCAAGGTACAAGAGTCTCCTACTCTTAACATTTGTACACATGATCAAAGTATAGAAAAATCTAGAAACATACCAACAGTGGATCATGAAGAAGGTTTCTACAGAAGTTGTGAATCAGAGACATCATGTGAAAGCATATCAAGAATGAATCATGAGGAAGAATTTTATGTGGGCAGTGAATCATCAACACTTCTTGAAGAAGCATTACAAGATCAAGCTAAAGATATCAATCAAGAAGTCATCCCACATATGGAAGATCCTATCACTTATAAAGTTGGATCACTCACCTTTCTTAGGGAAAGCTACCTCATCAATAAAGAAGTTGTCACTTTTGAAGATCCACCACAGAGCAGAGAAGGATTTGCACCTTTTTTCCAAGGAAAATCATATCCTATTGCAGACAAAAAATTTCAGTGAATGAATTATCAAGGAAAAGGATTAGGCCTACATGAACAGGGTATCTTGGAACCAGTGCAGATTGTTGGCAATCCTAAGCATTAAGGCCTTGGTTATTCGACAGTCAAGGGATCTCAACATATCAGTGATACTTCTACAAAACTGGGGGCAACTTTGTTTGAAGCAAATGTCAACATAGGGAGCATGAAGAATCCTTATGATGAAACCAATGTCAATACTACAACCTACCACATCATGAATCTTCATCCACCCATCACCCCATCCACGAATTGGGACCAACATCAAAATAAATATTTGAATCAAAGCATGAAGAACGCTATCAAAGAGAAATAAACTAAGAAGCATAATGGACAAGTCAAATATACGTGGATACCAAAAAATACAAAGAAAAATTATCCCTATCAAACTCCATCAGTCAAAGAAACTATGGGGCAAAATAAAAAAGGGAAAAGTATCCATCAAAGATGTCCACAAAGGAAAAAGTAGGCTTCTCAAGCAACGTACAAAGTATACTGAGTTGTTGGTCCTAATTCCACGCACACTTCCGTATCCACTCATTATTGCTCATCTTCCCAAGTTTGGACAGTCAAAGGTTCCAAACTGTCAACCAATCCATCTTTTATACCTAAACATGCTTCATCCACTCCTCCACGCATGATATTCAATTCTCACATTGACCATATGTTGTCAATGACCCTTCATCATAAGGATTCAGAGGGCACTCTATCACGATGTGCACACAAAGATAGAGTTAACTCCGGTATTAGCAAAGCAGAACAAATTTCTCAAAATTTGCTTTCAAGTGCACGTGTCTTGGCAAAGCAGATTCTTCAAGTAGGATACCGATAGAATGTTATGATAGAAGCATCGACATTAGCACCACCAGGTGGTTCAACATCAACTTAAAATCTCTCAGAAAATAACAAAACATTCAAAAATATAAAAATTCAAAAAAATCAGAAAAAGGATTGAAAACAGTAAAGAGAAAAATCGTCCTCTAGCGAAAACCATTTTGGTGGTGCTTTGGACAAGTACCATGATGAAAAATTGGTAAATGGGAATCATGTGTAGAATCGAGCATCCACGTGCACCATTTCAAAAGAAAGCATCTTATCACATCCATAATAAATCCATCATTTGAGCTATATCATCCGTTCGTCCATGAACTATTTATCCAACCCGTTTTCATATATCTGCATCAAAATTTTGGTGCACGCTTTACACTTGTTTATGGTAAACATCTTGACATGGTTCATTCTCACTGATCCTACCCTATCTAAACGTTACCTGAGCCTTAAAGCATTATCTGAATGAGAATCCTCTATTTGAATACCCTTATCTTGTCACAAGATGATCCATATCCATGTCCATCCATCCACACATATATCCAAGAATCCACCCGTGGTCGTTCAAACATTGCTAGACATTGGGGGCAGATATTGGCATCTTGCTTCGAGAATAAATCTTGATATATATCCTCTAACTTATGTGGCAATCTGAACATTAGAAAATAAGAAATCAAATTGGTCAAAGCATTTGTGAGCATCAATCCAAATCCCTAGCCCATGGCATGTTTTGATAGCAAGACAATGTTCCTTATCAAGCTTTACATTTCATTGAACATCAATCCAAGCAATCCATATCAATTGCATATAATGTGTACTTCAGCGTCACATCAAAATCATCAAAGAAATTTTTTTTCCAAGCCAAGCTTCCAAATCTTGATCAATCGAATCCAATCAATTATCACCTTGTTTGACTTAACACACTTAGTCAAACTATCATCTTGTGCACAGGTTTACTTCTAGGATAATACAACTTCCTTGGGTTTACAAGTGCATTACCATCTTATTTGACTTAACACACTTAGTCAAATTATCCAATCCATCATCAACTTGTTTGACTTAACACACTTAGTCAAACCATCCTCTTTTGTACAAGTTTACTCTAGGATAACACAACTTCCTAGATTTTACAAGTGCATTATCACTTTTGTTTGACTTAACACACTTAGTCAAACTATCAATCCATCAATCTGATCGATCAACATTAAGCTTGGCTTTCAACAAAATCCCAAAACAGAGCACTGATATCATCACATGTTCATATCCAGATTGTCAAAATCATCAAAAAACTCAAAAACATGTCAAAATATCAAAAAATCTTCAAAAAAATCATCATTGTGTCTCGTCAGTCTTCCACCTTGTCTGAACTACATCATCTTTGAGCTTGAACATAGGCAAGGTTGATCTTTGATCATCCCCCGAGACAGTTAGGGTCAGTCCTTAGGCGTTCGTTGCATTGGCAATTTGTTTGCCCATCTATTTTACAGCTAAGGTCAGTCCTTAGGTGTCTGTCACAATGGCAATGCATTTGCCCATCTATCTCATCATTGAGTCAGGTATGTCGTCAATTGAACTATGTGGTCTCTACGTGTATAACGTAGGCAAGGCTAATCTATGGATCAGCTCCCAAGAGTCCTAGGATAGGTCTTTACGTTAGTCTCTTCGTTATAAATCTTGAAAATACCAAAAACATTTGTAAACATCTCAAAATACCAAAAACAACCTCAAAATATCTGAAAAAACCAAAATGGTGCATCCATTTCATCTCACTTTCACTCGCAAGTTTTATCACTCATAATAAAAGCAATCATCGCCTTCACCCTTTGGTAAGTCAGTCAGAAGCAAGTCTAGCAGGTTCAAAAGTGAACACTCTAATCGTCAGAGTCTTGAAAGTATAGATCAGTGAGTCAGCAATTTGGTCAACTCGAAATATCAATAGCTTATCACCCAAATCAGTCCCATCAAAACCCTGATCACAACATGTCCTAGGATGAAGCTTTCCTGCGATGGACATAAGCATCAGGTACCCCACAGTAGTTAGTCTTGGCTAGCGGTATGAAGAACATTAACTTGTTTGGTTTTCTTTATTTAGTCTTTTATTGACTTGTCTTATTTTGTGCTCATTCCAAGGACCTCTCAATGATGCCTAAACAAAACAAGTTTAGAGAGAAAGGAATGAGGCAATGTTCATTATCTTTTTATTTGTTGTGCTTGTTGGATATTCTTGTAAAATAACTTTGTCATGCGTACTTTGTTTTTTTTGTAGGGAAGATGTTTTAGGTGTCTTGTTGACCACATAAGAAGGCTTGCCTTTTTATGTTTTGGCCCGCGATGTCTGGAATATTTGAACTACATTCTAAATAAGGTTATGTTTGTCAAGTGTGAACAAGAGTACTCCTATCTGATTTTCGAGTCAAAGTCCATCACACTAGGTGCAACGCCATCCTGGTTCTTAATACCTTGATGCATCGCACCTATGTGTGTTATCAAACATAAAGAAGGGTATGCTCTTTATCTCTCCCATCCTTGGATAATCAATACATCATCTTTCATCATCATATCCAATGAAGTCTCGACGATTAGTGGACTTGTTGGACTTCTGCATCTTCTTGGATTTAAGGGTCGATCCCTCTCATTCTTCTATCCTATTTCACGCTAACAATGCATCCATCCTGCATCTTGCATAATCATGTCATATCATCATATGACAACATCATCCATCACATTTATCTCACATGCATTGCATCATCATCCAAGTTGTTTAGGATAATATAATTTTTTTATTCTAAGCATCTTCCAAACATCTCATTTACATCATCATTATCATATAGATCATATAGTCTAACCATCCATACATTCATTTTGAACCTCTTTTTCACGAGATTGACCTCAATCTTTTCACTCGATCTCTCGAGGGGGCAATGTACTAACGTACTTCTTTTCGCTGGGGCATCTAAAAAAATCAGATTTTTTTAAAATTTTGATGTCAGTGACATCATTCTTTGAACCAATGCAACAAGTACATTTCTTCAAAGAGGGGAAAAATGTAGACATGCAAAATATACGCATGCATCTAATCATACTTCATTCAACGTTATTTCATCTATTAATTAAATAAACCAATTTAATTAATTCACTAAGCTTATCTCTTTAATTAAATAAATCAAATTATTTAATTATCTCCTATAGTTCCCGATTTAATTAAATCACATATATCTAATTAAATCACTCATATGCATTTTCCTCTCATTTGATTTAAAACAAATACAAAAATTCAAATCAAATGTCATATCACCTAACCTCCTGTTAGATAAATCAAATCCTAATTAATTTAATCCTAATCACCTAAAATCCTCTAGATTCATCCACTCTCACAAAGGCATATTCCCAAGGAATATGCCCTCATTAACTCTCTTTTTTGACTTTTTTGGCCAAACACAATTCCCCCCAAAAAAACCCTCAACCATACTCATTTATTGTCATTTTCAAATTTGAAATGGGCACATTAGCCAAAACTTGCACAAGCATGGGTCAATCCCATTGTGACAAGTGGCTCTCTCTCATTTGTTTGGTTTTAATCCCACATTGTTCAATCTTGGCCTCTCCTCTCTCAACTTCTCCTATAAGTTCAATGCATTTTCTCTCATTTTTCATCTACAATTTGAGCACTATCATTATAGGCAACTTGAGTTCACTGAGCATCTCATTGTCTATCATCTCATTTGGCTTATCAAGGGTTGGGAAAGGGCTATCTTCTACACAAAGGATAGCACCAATCCACTATAGAATAGATATACTTCATGTCTTTTTTGCATGCTTGAATTAGTTTTGTCATTTATTTTGAAGAATGTTGTATTATTCTATGAGGATATTGGAATTGTGCTAACCATTTGTAGATTTTGATGTCCACACCACCCACAACTAAAACCAAAGGTGATCAAGCTTTGATACCACTTGTAACGAAGCTAAGGTAGCGAAACAACTTCCTACACTAATCTTGAGAGGAGAATAATGCAAAACTTTTATAGATCTTTAACAATTACATAAACTTAAACAGGAATAAACATAAATATCATGCATACCATGACATAGTGATTTACATGGGGAAAACCCTTCTGGGAGAAAAATCCCACACTCCAAAATTCGCCCAATATATTATTTAGTAAATCATAAAGATTACAATATACTTGCAGAGAAATATTCTCATAGGAGTATCACCACTCAGAGATCAAGAGACAACGTGGCTTCTAACGGACTCTCGGAATACACCACTATCTCTCACTCTACCTCTCTCTGTCGCTCTCTATTTGTCGTAGTGCAGCACCCTCACAAAATAGAGTTACATTCTAGGGCAAGACAAGCCAACAAAATATCCACCGTTAGATCTAAACCCTAATAATTAACAGTCTAGATTTACAATGTATCAACTCCCGCTAATGACACAATAGACCATCACTCCATTCTCTAACTTGTCATCACATGTCACCAAGCTCCATCGTCAGCCTATTGGGTGCCACCTTCTTCATCGATGATCATCATGGCTAGGTCCCACTCGGATCGCTTCCTTCCTCCTTATCACTCCATCGCTAAGTTGCAAAAAACCTAAACCTCATAACCTCATGTTAGAGGTTACAAAGTTTTGAAAACATGTGACATGTCGAAAACAAAGAGATCACTAAGTCACGAAAAACCCGAACCTCAAAACCTCTTATCGGAGGTTATGAAGTTATAAGAACCTACGACATGCCAACAACAAAGAGATCGCTAAGTCGAGAGGATATGAAACTTTAGAACCCTTCGACTCAGGTTAGGAAAACTTGGAACCCCATGACTTAAGTAACAAAACTATTTCGCCTATCAACAATAACTGCTATATAATTGAAAGTTTGAGACACAATTTTCCAATATGGAACCTAACCCTCAATCAAAAAGTTCATTCAAATTTTGAAATTCCAAATGGCCTATTCAGGAAAATACGCAATAATACAAGGTCAGATTTCATAATAAAAAAATCACATTGCACCTAACCCTTTAGTCAAAAATTTTGTTCAAAACTTGAATCTTTGATTGGTCCTGAGAACAAAATATACAAGTTTGAATATGGATTTCAGGATCAAAATTTCACTTAGGATTTAGACCATTCTGTAAAATGTGGGTGTAGAAAACAAAATTCTGAAGGGCCTAAAGTTTAAAACCTAATGGTTGGGCCTAAAACTTGTACAAAAACCCTAGATAAAAAAGGTGAGAAAACTAAAACCTACAAAAAGTGTGGCACACAAACCAAGGTAAAGCAAAATCCAAACAAAATGAAACCAAAACAAAAAAGAGCGAAAACCTAAATACCAAAATGCAAAAACAAACCAACCGAGAAGACCAAAATCAAACAAAATGAAAACACTAGAAAAAAAATGATCAAAATAACATGCAAAAATATGCTAATAGAAACATGAAAAATGAGAAGAAAATGGTAAGAAAGTGAAACAAAAATGAAAGAAAATGAAGAACAAGGAAGATCCTATCTAGAAAGAACAAACAACGACTCGAACAATGATTCCTCAAACACCCAAACTCAAACATTTCGCAACTCCTTCGCTTTGCTCCCAATGAAAATGAAATGCAGTTGTGAGCACAATCATGGGAGAAATCTGATTAAATATTGGGTTTGTACATGTGGAGTAATTAGCATTAAATGTAATTGGTGAGTAGACTTTGAAATCAAGATTGGACTTGGAACTTGACCATCATTGGAAAAGTCTAATCAGAAATCACATTTTCGAATGGATGAGAGGCAAGACAGGACAACACACAGGATTGGAGAACCAAATTGAACTTTCACCTTTTGATGAAAGGTGTGGGTGCAATTTAAAAACCCGATTCCGAACAAAGACGCGAAATCGAAAAAACAAACCAAACTTGAACTTTTTAGAAAAGGTGCAAGTTCAAATCAAAAATCTGATTCTACAAAGGGAAACAACGCAAAACCGAAAAACGAAACTGAACTTGAACTTTTTAAGAAAAGGTGCAAGTTCAATTCAAAATCCTGATTCTGAACAAAAGGCAGAAAACAAGAAAACAAAGCCCAAAAGGGGAAACAACCCTTAAGTAAAAAATAAAGAGAGGAAAGAAAAACCAAGAAAAGGGAAGGCAAAGAAATAAAAACACCAAAACACATGTGGGGGACCTATTTTGATCAAAAATAAAATGGGGTGGTTATGCAAGACATAACAAGTAGGATTTATATATGCATATTTATATATAAAAGAAGAGTTTTATCTAAGAGGGTTAGATATAATGGGGCGTAGATCAAATCTCCCTTTAGATTGAAGGTGACATATTTTTCTTTGAAATCTATTTCATAATTTTTTATTTGACCCAAAGTGAGATACACACCTTTTTTCTTTATCACTATTTTGTATTTGATTCATTATCATAATTCATGCTTACAAAATCTTCATTGAATCTATTTCCTAATGAATACTTGGCACTTTCTTGATATTCTACTTCATTGGTCAATCTTCATGTTTTATCTAATTTGATGTCTAGTGATCTCAGTGTCATGTTGAATTGGTCAAATGTGTCTAAGAAAGTCTTATCATGCACTTTATGTCATTAGTAAGGTCCGCTTTTAAGTTGTATTTATCTTTGCACATGATGGGATTTTATTTTATTTTTACAATCAACAAGTTAAAGTGTAGGACATTTTATTATGGACCAAGCCATGTAAAATTTGTAATTTGTAACAAAGATTGTGAAAAAAGGAAAAGGTGGAAAGTCATCATACAATAATTTTCATAGCATAATGTAAAGAAAAAAGTGAGATGTATGGTCAGGGTTAGATTTTGGTATTACTTTTTTAGAGAGTACAGTAATAGGAAGATAAGATTTTATAAGTTGGATTTATCCAAAAATACTAGGGTGGAAATTTTCTATCCAATTCGTTAGGTGATGTAGAGACATTTTTAACATGATCATTGTTGAATGGATCTTGGATTTTGTCAATAGGATCAAATATTGTTAACACATCTTGAAATAGATCGCTAAAAAGTGGCTCTTGATGAATGCTGATTTGATCACTGGATGAGGTAGACATATCTTCACAATTCTCATTGATGGATCAATTTTTTTCAACAATTATGGCAGAGAAATTGCCAATGTCTTCAACCATAGGTTCAAGTGATGTTAATGTTTCTTGGATTGGATCATTGTTGGGAATCGTTGGTGAGTTTTGATTGTGATTGAAAAGTGGTTCTTGGTGTTTGTTGATTTTATCGTTGGTTGAGGTGGAAACATCTTCAAGGTGTTCATTGATGGGTAGATCTGGATCATTGTTTTCAAAAATTATGGTGGGAATCTGTTGCAAGCTTTGTTGCATGAGTAATGTCTGTGTTTGCTGCTGAGCCAACAATGCTTTTTGTTGGCCTTGTCGTTGTTGTGCCAAAAATGCTTGTTTTTGGGCTTGCTGTTGAGCTACTTGTTGATGGATTGATTGCAATAGTGCCCGAAATTATGTTTGCATTTTTCGAGCTTGGTGCTGGACTTGAGCTTGAGCCTATGCTTGTCGGGCTACTTGAGCTGCTTGCGCAGCTTGTGCGGCTTGTTGGGCTTGGAGTGCCTTTTGGTGGGTAGCTTGTTGTGTGGCTTGCAACATGATGGAGAATGAATTTGTCATGTTGTGTTTTGGCGGTGGTGGCGGTGGTGGTGGGTTGGGGATGGTGTTGATTGTTGGGATTGCTTCGATGGTTGCCACCTGTTGTTGCGATATTGATGGAAAAATGGGATGATTTGGTATGATGTTTTGATTTGGAATTATAGGTTGACTTTGAACATTGTTGTGGTTGAGAATCATATTGCCTTGATTTAGGTAACTTTTATTTTGCATGGTATTACCTTCACTTGGATCAATACCTAGAGTTGTCAACATATTGCTTGGATTTTGAACAACATTGATGGGATTTGCAAACATGTCTACCCCGAAGTTTACCAAGTGTGGATTTGAAATGGTCATGTTTGGTAAAGTTGTACTTGGCATGTATGGATTTGGTGGGATAATGTTGTTTGGAAAACTCATGCATTGAGCGTTTGGTTGATAGATTTGAAAATTTGGACTTGGATTTAAATCTACCATTGGAAAAGGTGTTCCAAACTTTGGATTGGGCATACTCACATTTGTTGTACTTTTGAAAGTTTGGAGGAGATAATGATGCCATGTATAAATGTGAGTTTCGATAATCAATTGGCATTGTGAGACTTGGATAGTTTGGTTGACTTGGATTACTCATGATGTATGAGTCCAATTTGAATTCCATGTTTTTTTTGTGTTTTGACCTTGTTGCGAGAGTGAACCTCTAAGGTCTTTAGGACCAATGATGAGATGAAAGATGAAAGAGTGAGTGATATGGATGTTTGAAGTTTTTTGGAACTTTGGATCAATGCTAGAATTTAGGAATTGGTTTGATTTGATTTTGATAGTTTGACTAGGTGTGTTAAGCCAAAAAAAATGATGGTGAACTTGTAAACCCTAGGAAGTTGTGTTATCCTAGAGAAAACTCGCATAAGAGGATGAATTGGCTAAGTGTGTTAAGCCAGTCAAAGTGATCATGAACTAGCAGACCTCAGGAAGTTGCATTATCCTAGAGGCAAATTTGTTCAAGAGGATTGATAATTTGACTAGGTGCATTAAGTCAAACAAGGTGATGTTGATTTTCCAAAAGTCTAGCATAAATGGTGTTTTCCAAGGTTCCAAAAGTTGTTGGTGAGATGGAAATTTGATAAATGTTTGGATGGATGAAGTGTTTTGACTTGATCCTAGATGACCCTATTAGGACTTACTTACAAGACCAAGGTGATGAAGAACATGCTTTTCCCTAGGATTAATTCAAACCAAAAGACCAATGTTTGCATGGAAAACCATAAGACAAAAGTTTGCAAGCACATGTGTGGGGTCCAATTGAGTTAATATTTGTTTAATGACTTATTTTTACTAAAATCACTTTCTTGATTATGATTTCAAACTAAATGTCTATGTCTTAATCCCTTTTCATTACACAATGTCCTTTTATGTGAAAGTCAAGGTTTCAAGAGCATAGTTCCCTAGGTTGACTTTGGTGAGAACAAACAATGATTAATCCTAAGTACTTAGAAACCTCTAAGGATTGAATCCCTAGGGTAAGCAATAGCACTTAAATTTTTCAAAGGTATTTTGTCTTCCCTAAAGGGTTTGAAATTTTGAAGCTCTTTGTGAATGTTCATTTCCAATTTGTTTTGAGGTCCAAGCAATGTGTTTTGACTCCAAGCACATGTACAACCCTAGGATGGAAAAGGCAATATTTGTCAGGTTCCCACTTGGATAAATCCAGCTGCGCATATTATGTGCAGATGACTAGATGCTCGACCACACAGGCTCCCCCTTACAGTGCACTCGCTTCTCAGGTCAGCCAAGCATCAGTACCCATGAATCTCCATTGACATACTTTTCATCTCTACAACAGAACCACATGTATACGTGGGGAAGCTTCAAAGGACATGACCTCTTGCACCAACAAATATATGGTATTTTTTGGCTTCTAAACAAAAGTTTGTAGTAAGGGCATCCAGTTTGGGGGGTGCAATGATAAAATCCTTGTGAGAGATCTCCCAACCCTTAAAACTAGAACTTTACACATCATAAAGATACTGGGGGAGAGTTATCATGCACCACTTCCCATTGTCCATGGATTTCACCGTGAACAAAAATTTATATAGTGGTTTGGAAGAGCTTGGCTTTAGCTCATTACCAATTGAGTCGTTCCCTTGGGGTGAGTAATTTTTCCCACCAAGGCAGGCTCTCTAAAGGTACACAATAGCGAGTAAGTGCATTCGTAGTTCGATCATCTTTGTTTGCGTGAACAAAGAGAGAACACTCGCAATGCCTTTTTCTCACACTAAACAAGTTTGTTCAATTTTAAGTTCCCAAATCAAAATGTGAAGGCAATCCTTTTGACAACTTAATATCACCAAAATTCTTTTGATTCTCAAGATCGCTGTGAAGCGTGAGAGAAGCGCATACGCATTTTAAATGATGTTAATTTGTGAAAAAGATTCCAAAACATGACAAACACTTGTTCATTTTAAATCCATAAAGCAGTGATGAGTTCATTTTAAAAGCACCAAAATGAGATGTGAAGTTTGCCTTGTCCAATTTTAACCCAAATCAAAATTTAGTATGTTTCTAAGTTCAATTTTAACTGAGCTGAAAAGATCAAGTCAAATGGTTAATTTTAAACCCAAAAATAAATGTGAGTTGGTTTAAAACATAAAACTAGAGTAGAAAATTAGAGCCTTGTATTATAACCCAAAACATTAACAAACGCTTTTTTTCAAGTCCTAATTTAAAAATTTCTACTTTCCAGCTCAATTTTGCTTGTGATTTATCCATTTCGATGCAAAGTACCTAAGAGACAAAAAGAAACAATGGTTATAACATTAAAAATCAGATTTGAAGGAACCCTATATGATCAAAGATATCAAGATGATAGTACATTTTATTCATCCACTCATATTAAGCATGAAAAATTAATTTCAAAATAAATCGTATTTCTTTAAATTAATTTTAATGCTCAATTCTAAAGCCATTGATTCCTTGTGCAAACCCTCCCCCAAGGGTAGATTGTGTGAGAAGATCTCCAAGCTACAAGAATTGGTTCAAAAAATAAAGTCAAGATTGACCACATTCCTTTTCCCTTAACCTACATTTCACGGAGATAATTAATCAAATGGTCAAAATACCTTAAATGTATTTACAAGAACAAAAGATAAAATAAAAAAATAAACGTGTTAAGCTCAATGATTTTCAGCAATATGTGGTACCTATTCATTTTGATCAAACACACTAGTGTATAGTTATGTGAAGCGACATAAGAGTAGCATGTTTAAGAAAGCTTATTCATAAAGTAAAATAACATTTACTTTTCATAAATCATAAAGAAAACTATCGAGTTCTAAAATTCTGACAACCGTCCCTTCAAAGGATGTCACTTCGAAGAGGCTGTTGAATTCTAAGATTTTGAGTGGATTAACTTTGCAGGCCTGCATCAATCTGCACTTGATCTGTACTATAAAAATGTCAGAGATTGATTTTTGAAAAAAAGATACGCTTTAAAAGAAAAGCTCATGGTCCAAGATGCTGATATTAAATGAGTGAGTTTCTGAAATTACTAGCATAGCCATTAAATCTCTTACATAATTTGATCGCAGTTCTAGAAAGATACATCCCAACAAATTAATGAATGATGGAAACTCCTCGTGCCAAATCACGCCAAATAAAACATATTACACTAATCCATTCAAAAAAAATGTGAGCCTCCAAATTATTGGTGGAAACCTAGACAGGGTCTAAGCTGCGTGGAGAATATATAAGGTGCGTGAACTGCTTGATAGAATGCTTTAAAGAAAATGTGGCAGATTGCAAGACACACGTAAAAATTTGTATGGAAAAGACTATAGAAAATTCCAAGCAAAGGCTATTAGAAGGCGTAAAAACTGAGTTCAACCACCTTTGATAGTAAATCGATGAGATCTTCCTTATCGGGTCCCCTCGCCACAAGGCTGCAAGGTTTGCCTTGTTACCCTTGTAATCGACTCCACAACAACACTCAAAAATTGATCTGGCAAGACTTTTTGGCTACGCCGTACTTGGTTAGCCTCCTTGCTATGCCCGAACAATCTTCATCGTTTATCATACTTGACATCAATAAACAAAGATTACAATGAGTAGAGATATCCTCCATCATTCTTGACAACAACGAATAAAGATATCTTGTTGTTGATGCAAGCTTAGACTAAATGCACATGTTAATTCTCTTGCACAAAGGTCGAGGATCCCAACAGAGGCATTGATAAATAATAAAAAATTAATGGCCTTGTAAGGATGAATGCCAGAGGAGAGAGGTCAAGGGTGTGAGCCTCAACCAACCCTTTCAAGAGGGAGGTGCAACCTCTAAATATTATTCAAATCTGTATCCCTACTTGTCACACCACCTATTCATAATCATCAGATCTTCTGAAATCGACAACCATAGATATTGCACAGATATTTCATAGACATTAAATCAATAAGCACAAATATTGCAAATATTTCAATAGTAAGATGAAGCAAATACGTACATTGTTTCTGAACTAAGCGACCTGTTTATCGATTATGATATCTTCCAAGTTTTAATGAAAGAAAAACTCACCATTTCATGATGACCACGCAAGGCAAGAAATATAAACCGTGTTCATCAACCATTCGATTTCGATTAATACAACTGTGGAATATCTATTGACATTATTCTGTAGTACACACATTATGTAGGCCGTGACATAAATTTGTGGATTGTCATATGTGGATTTTTGAACATGCTCTGCAAAATTTGGCCAAAGCATCGACAAAAAAAAATCACAAATTACTATCAATCATTTTCAATAGAGAGCTCACTGAAAGTGAACTACTATTCTCCTCAATGACTATAAGAAAACCCAGAGTTATCCAAACCCCTCCCTCTACATTAATATCACCATAATTGACACAGGGAAGAGTTGGTGACTATGCACCAAGCTTGCCAAATTCAAAAAAATGTCAAGCCATTTAATAGTATTTGAAAGGCCCGAAAAAAGTAAAAAAACATTTAGTAAGGCCTACAATAGTAAAAAATAAATAAAAAAAATGTCATCTTAACTAAGAAGGCCTGACAAAAGTAAGGTTCACAGCAAGATCATAGTTTATCCTTCCTCGAGAAACCAATGCATGAACACATTACAAAAACTACTCGAGTTACAATATAGTAGAAAATATATAATCTACTTAATTGAGCTCATTGAATATATTTGTGAGGTACTTCACAAATTATCTGAAATTTAGTGTGTGAGAAGAAAATATATGCACAATATTCTTTAGAAAATGCTATGATAATTTGCTAATAAACATTTAGTAGGGAGTCAATGCATAGAAAATGGGAAGAAAAACTATGATCACCATTGCATAACAAATGAAATAGTTAATGAAATGGAAGTATGATAAAGGGTGAAAAATTTCCTCAGCCCTCCTTCTAGCGCCATTTTGTGGACATCAAAATCTGCAAATGGTTAGCACAATTCCAATATCCTCATAGAATAACACAACATTCTTCAAAATAAATGATAAAATTAATTCAAGCATGCAAATAAGACATGAAGTATATCTATTCTATGGTGGATTGGTGCTATCCTTTATGGAGAAGATAGCCCTTTCCCAACCCTTGATAAGCCAAATGAGATGCTCAGTGAACTCAAGTTGCTTATAATGATAGTGCTCAAATTGTAGATGAAAAATGAGAGAAAATGCATTGAACTTATAAGAGAAGTTGAGAGAGGAGAGGTCAAGATTGAACAATGTGGGATTAAAACCTAACAAATGAGAGAGAGCCACTTGTCACAATGGGATTGACCCATGCTTGTGCAAGTTTTGGCTAATGTGCCCATTTCAAATTTGAAAATGACAATAAATGAGTATGGTTGAGGGTTATTTTGGGGGGAATTGTGTTTGGCCAAAAAAGTCAAACAAGAGAGTTAATGAGGGCATATTCCTTGGGAATATGCCTTTGTGAGGAAAATAGGTGTTTTAATAAATCAATTTAAATGATTTATTGTGCAAGTGGATGAATCTAGAGGATTTTAGGTGATTAGGATTAAATTAATCAGGATTTGATTAATCTAACAAGAGGTTAGGTGATATGACATTTGATTTGATTTGAATTTTTGTATTTGTTTTAAATCAAATGAGAGGAAAATGCATATGAGTGATTTAATTAGATATATGTGATTTAATTAAATGAGGAACTGTAAGAGATAATTAAATAATTTGATTTATTTAATTAAAGAGATAAGCTTAGTGAATTAATTAAATTGGTTTATTTAATTAATAGATGAAATAACGCTGAATGAAGTATGATTAGATGCATGCATATATTTTGCATGTCTACATTTTTCCCCTCTTTGAAGCAATGTACTTGTTGTATTGGTTCAAAGAATGATGTCGCTGACATCAAAATTAAAAAAAATTCTTATTTTTTCAGATGCCCCAACGAAAAGAAGTACGTTAGTACATTGCCCCCTCGAGAGATCGAGTGAAATAAGGTACCCAAAGGTGCTCTTTCGTCTGAAATAAATTTACCTGCAGAGAAAAATATGTTATGGCATCAGAGACTTGGCCATATTGGAGAAAAGGGTCTAAGGAACTTGAAAAATAAAAACCTTATTGAAGGTTTGTTTGATTGTAGCCTTGAATTCGATTTTTGTGAGCATTGTATTTATGGAAAACAAAACTGCATTCAGTTTTACTCGAGTTCTCATAAATCTTGTGGTGTATTGGATCTTATTCATTCTGATGTGTTTGGCCTTGTAGATTTTCCTTCGATTGGTAAATCCATTTATTATGTTTCATTTATTGATTATTATAGTAGAAGGACATGGGTATATTTTTGAAAAAGAGTAAATTTGAAGTTTTCAGTTGATTTAAAGAATTTAAAGCAATGGTTGAGTTGCATATCCCTATGACCTTTAATAGAGATTGTTTTTTTGAATATGAAGAATTTGATGGAGGTAAGGTATACTTGGGTGATGATTCTCATTTAAAATTTTTTGGTTGTGGTAAAGTTAAAATTAGTTTTCTTGATGGTAGAATAAAAAGGATTAATGGTGTGTTGCATATCCCTAGTTTAACACGAAATCTATTATATGTGAGCAAACTAATAGATGCGGGTGTGCAGGTAGTATTTTTTGATGTAGGATACAAGATGGTTAGAGGTGCTATGGTAATTTCTAGAGGTGTCATATATGACACATTGTATAATATTGATGCATGCACTGTTGAGTGCAATATTACTTATGTGAAAAGAAAGTCTATGGAAGAAGTGAGGGTTTCACCTTCAATAGATGGTCATGGATTTTGGGTACCCAAGGGTTCTCTTTCTTCTGAAACAAAGTTACCTGTAGAAAAAACTATGTTATGGTACTAGGGACTTGGCCACATTGGAGAAAAGGGTCTAAGGACCTTGAAAAATAAAAATCTTGTTGAAGGTTTGTCTGATTGTAGTCTTGAATTCGATTTCTGTGAGCATTGTATTTATGGAAAACAAAACCGCGTTCAATTTTACTCAAGTTCTCATAAATGTTGTGGTGTATTGGATCTTATTCATTCTGATGTGTTTGGTCCTGTAGATGTTCCTTCGATTGGTAAATCCATATATTATGTTTCATTTATTGATGATTACAGTAGAAGGACATGGGTATATTTTCTAAAGAGTAAATATGAAGTTTTCAATCAATTTAAAGAATTTAAACAATGGTTGAGTTGTAGATTGGAAATAAAATAAAGTGTTTGAGGACTGATAATGGCGATTAATTTTTCTCTAATGATTTTGATAGATTCTGTAAAGATTGTGGTATTCATAGATAGAAGAAATATCTTTATTCTCCACAAAAGAATGGAGTTGCAAAAAAAATGAACAAGAAATTGATGGAGAAGTCTAGGAGTATGTTGAGTGATGCTGGCCTAGAACAAAGGTTTTGGGCTGAAGCTATTGCCACTACCTGTTAGCTGATTAACAGGTCTCCTACATCAACTCTTGTTGATAAGACACCTATAGAGGCATGGTTGGGTCACAAGACTTCATTAAGACATCTTAGAGTTTTTGTTGCGAGGCATATGCACATGTGCCAAAGGAGAAGCAAACAAAGTTGGAGAACAAGCCTATGAAATGTATATTCATTAGATATAGTTATGGTGTGAAAGGATACAAGCTTTGGGATCCTGTTGCGTAGAAGGTAATGCATAATAGAAGTATTATTTTTAGAGAAACTAATCCTTCTTCTGTTATAGTGCAGTCAGAACAAAGTAAACAGGAAGATGTGATTCAATTTCGTTCTACACCTGAGAAAGTTGAATCGAGGCCCAAGGATAGACAAAAAGTTGAGGAGAGCTCATCCAACTCTAGATCCTCAAAAGAGGAGGAAGAACCTCCAACTCAATTTTTTCGTAGGTCTACAAGGAATAGACAACCACCTAAAAGGTATCCACCTGATGATTGGAGATGCATTTTTTCTTTGAATGCTAACATGGATGAACCTAGATCTCTAGAAGAGGCATTAGGTATGAATGATGCATAATCCTAGAAGATTTCTATGTATGAAGAAATGACATCTTTGAAAAAGAATGATACATGGGATCTTGTACCATTTTATGAAGGATGAAAACCTATTGGTTGCAAATGGGTGTTCAAGAAAAAAATTAGTTTAGATGGAGGTATTGAGAAGTACAAAGCAAGGTTGGTTGTGAAGGGTTACTCTCAAGTCGAGGGTGTTGATTATGGTGAGATATCTTCTCCTATTGCAAAAATGACATCCATTAGATTTTTACTTTCTATTACTGTTGCTTATGATTTAGAGGTTGAGAAAATGGATGTGAAAACTGCTTTCCTTCGTCGTGATTTGGAGGAGGATATTTATATGACACAACTAGAGAACTATGCAGTGAGAGGTAAAAGTAAATTGGTTTGCAAATTGAAGAAATATTTGTATGGCTTAAAACAAAGTCCTAGGATGTGGTACCAAAAATTTGATACATATATGTTGAGTTTGGGATTTGAGTGTTCTAAATCAGATCATTGTGTTTATTATAAAACTGATGGTGATCATTTCCTATTTATTGCATTATATGTTGATGATATGTTATTTATTGGCAAAGGGAAAGGTATGATTTCATAACTGAAATCTCAACTTGCTAATATATTTGAAATGAAAGATCTTGGTGTAGCGAAACAAATTATTGGGATGGAAATTAAAAGAGATAGAGTGAATAGAAAGCTATGGCTTGGCCAAAGTAAGTATTCCAATTCAATTTTACAAATATTTAACATGAAAAATTGTAGACCATTGTGTGTTCTTGTTTTAGTTGGAACAAAGTTATCTATTTCAGATTGTCCAACATCCCCATCAAAGATGTAATACATGAGAAGAGTGCCTTATCAGAGTGCAGTTGGAAGTTTGATGTATGTTATGGCTTGTACTAGACCAAACATTTCCCAACCAGTGGGATTTCTTTCCAGATATATATCTAATCTTGGTAGAGTTCATTGGGATGCAGTTAAAAGAGAATTCATATATTTGTGCAATACCTTAGGTTATTCCTTATGTTATCATAGTGATATGACTGAAGGTGAGATTTCCCTTTATATTCATGGTTATGTGGATTCAAATTGGGCAGGTGATGTTGATAGCAGACAATCCACCAATGCTTATGTGTTTACATTATTTGATGGTACAACTAATTTGATGAACAAGTGATAGGTTGTGGTTGCTTTGTCGACTACTGAAGCAGAGTATATGGCAGCTACTCATGCTTGTAAAGAAGCCATTTGGCTTAAGAGATTGTGTTCACATATTGGAATAAAACAATGTGCAGTGATAATTTATTGTGATAGTCAGAGTGTGATATGTCTAGCCAAGAACCCAACATTTCATGCCAAGACCAAGCACATTGATGTACAATATCATTTTCTTCAAGATATGATCGAAGATGGTAGGGTGAAATTGGTTAAGGTAGAGACTTTAATGAATATTTTTGATTCTTTAACTAAGCCAATGAGTACAAAGAAGGTCAGATGGTGTTCAAAGATGTTGGGCCTTTTGGCCCCTAACAATTAAGAGATAATGTTTACTCCCTCCCGTTGCTATTGCAAGGTGTTTGTCAAGTGGAATATTTGTTGGGAAATTGTTTCTTAACCTTGCAATTATATAACCGTTATTTTTGATAGGTGAAATGGTTTTGTTACTTAAGTCATGGGGTTCCAAGTTTTCCTAACCTAAGTTATAGGGTTCTAAAGTTTCATAACCTCTCGAATTAGCGATATATTTTTTGTCAGCATGTCGTAGGTTTTCATAAGTTCGTAACCTTCAAAAAGAGGTTTTGAGGTTTGGGTTTTTTCGCGACTTAGCAATCTCTTTGTTTTCGACATGTCACAGGTTTTCCAAAATTCATAACCTCCGACATGAGTTTCTAAGGTTCGGTTTTTTTATGAATTAGCGATGGAGAGATAAAGAGGAAGGAAGCACTCCAAGTGGGACCCAACCATGATGACCGTTGATGAAGAAGTTGGGAGCTGATACGTTGACGATGGAGCTTGGTGATGTGTGATGACAAGTTAACAAATGGAGTGATGGTCTATTGTGTCATCGATGGGAGTTGATACATTGTAAATATATACCATTAATTATTATCGTTTAGATCTAATGGTGGATATTTTGTTGGCTTGTCTTGCCCTAGAATGCAACTCTATTTTGTGAGGGCACTACACTATGGCAAATAAGGAGCGACAATGAGAGGTAGAGTGAGAGATAGTGATGTATTCTGAGAGTTTGTTAGCAACCATGTTGTCTCTTGATATTTGAGTGGTGATACTCCTATGAGAATCTTGCTCTACAATTATATTGTAATCTTTATAATTTACTAAATAATATATTGGGTGGATTTTGGAGTGCGGGGTTTTTCTCCCGAAAGGGGTTTCCCCACATTAATCACTGTGTCATGGTATGCATGATATTTATGTTTATTCTTGTTTAAGTTTATGTAACTGTTAAAGATCTGTAAATTTTTTACATTATTCTCCTCTCAAGATTACTGTAGGAAGTTGTTCTGCTATCTTAGCTTCCTTACATTCCATGTGCTTTTCCACTTCTGATTTCCAAAGCCTTCACAATAGATATAGGTCCATTAGGTTTTATAACTTCGAAGTTCATTTTAATGTTATGGTTCCATCAAAATTCTAAATTTTGAACAAACCTATGAACCAAAAGGCCATGTTCTAAATCCTTTTCCAATCTTGATTTCCGATAAGGTTAGGACCTTAGATGCTTTATTTTAGTTAAGTTCGATCAAAATTATGAATTTTGATTAGACTCTAGAGTTAAGAGCCAAGTTCCATGTGTAATTCCAATTTTGATTTCCACTAACAAAGAATATGGTTCCATCAAAATTTTGAGTTCTGAACAAAATTTTTGACTAAAGGTTCATGTTCCAAGTGATTTTTTGATTTCAATTTCAGATATTAATATACAATTTTTATAGCTTTTTGAAGGAGTTATGTTAGAGTTTATAATTTTGATAGAACATGTTTTAAAGGGGTTTTTGGAGGGTAAAATTTGTAATGTATTCTTGATGAAGTTCTCTATTGTTTTGTTGCTTAGATATAAAAAATTTCAGATCCAGAGGAGCAACCTGGTGTTGAAGACGTAGAGAAAGAGAAAAAAGATAAGTTGACAAAACTGGATCAGACTTACTATACAATGAAGTATAAATACCAAGGTGCTCATATGGTGTCTAAGTTCACATCCAAGGTGATGAAGATTATAGATAAAATGTTGGGACATATTGATTTGGAGGCATTAAAGAAGGACACATTTGATGACGATGCCAGTCCAATATCCAATAATATAGTAGCTTCAGGGCTTTCTCATGTGGTATCTTTACATTGTCGTTCAATGTCCTGAACTTATTCTAGCAGTGGTAGAGGCTTATGACCCTACCCAATGTAAGTGTATTGATCAATGGGGGAACAAGATAATTGACTTATCTCCTACCATGATCATGATAGTGTTTGATTTTCCACCTTACCCTCAATTGACAATTATAACAGAAGCTGAGGAAATGCAGCAATATGAGAGAGATGTAAACACACACTGATGAAACATGAATAAGAATTGGTTAAAAGCTAGTAAAAAAATTATCACCAAGTTTCCTACAAAGTTTAAGAGGTCATATTTCTTCTCAAAAATTGGGGATATTATCACACTATTAAGCAGAGTAATGGGCAAGGAAAGATCCTATATAACTGGATGTTCCATTTTATTGAAGTAATCTAAAAGGGTGCAGTGTATTTGGACTGGGGGGAAATTATTTCCAATAATATTCATAACCATCTCACTAAGGTAAATAACTCAAAGGTGTTCTACATGTCATCATATGTAATATATTGTGTAGCTAGGATGGGAAAATTCCCAAGGTTGAACATTGTAGGAGTTAGAGGTGAAGGGCCCAAACAAAGAAAAACCTGGGAATATTATGACTAGTTGGAGCTCAAATCCTCAAAGAGACATTTGAAGAGAGTGAATGGTGATTTTCTCTATGTTATAATTACTCAATTTTCAGGAGATGTGGGGTTTAGATTGACTGCAAAATCCATGGAATTGGTAAAGCAATGGGGGAATCGGTTTATCTAGTATCCTAAGTCAACCTACATCTGCTTATGGGGATATGAGGGAGCACCATTTCTCCTACCTAGATGTTGTAGTAATAAATGGATTTTGATTGAGTTCTCCTAAAAAATGAGGGAGATTAACCTCAAGTTTAGTAGCGAGCATAAATCTGGAGAGGTCAAGTATCCTATTAATCTTGGTTTTTATCAATGCCCATCTATTGGAGATACTAAGTTTGCAACTAAGGAGCTACACACTGTTAAATTTAAATTATATTAGGGAAGGAAAGATTTTGATCCAAAAGGAAAAATGAATAACCTGTATGCATCCTTGTTCCCACATCATAAGCCCCACATAAAGGATTTCTAGGCAGATTTACAAGATGAATTTGCAACAAGAAAGAGGAAATTATATGAGAGGTTAACCATCCCTTAAATGAGGGTATTTAAGGTGAAAGAAGATATACCCAAAAATATGTCAAATAATGGCTTAACCCTTGATATTCAATATGATAGGGAACAAGTTGATACTCAAACTTTGGCACCGAGGCAAAACAAAGGCAAGAGGAAAGAGGCACAAGGGCAAGCATCTTCCTATTGGCAGATGGTCAACGCTCCCCTTGGGATTTGTGACATGGCTTAACCGCCTCTCGTAGATCGATTAACTCTCATAGTTGTATTGGGCATTAACAAGTCGATCTTTTGGTGCAATGACAACTGTGTTTCCAACAATTGGTATCAGAGCCAAAGGTGTCGGGTTCAAATCTCCTTGGGTAATGCTGAGGGGGAGTTTGTTGGTAGATGGTCAACGCTCCCCTCAGGATTCTTGACATGGCTTAATTTCCTTTGGTAGATCCATTAACTCTCATAGTTGTATTGGGAATTAACAGGTTGATATTTTGGTGCAATGACAACTGTGTTTCCAACAATTCCTCTCCTCCACCTAAGAAATACAAGAAGATTAAGGAGTAGACCCCACAAGTAGGAGAGGGAAAGATCACAATGGAGAAAGTCACTGAAGCCTTCCAAAAGGCTACAATTACTTATCAAGATGTTACTACAGGGGTGGTCTCAGGGTTGGGTGCCCAACCTATTTCCATTGTATACCCAAAAACGAAGACCACTCCAGAAGTTCCTTCTATTGTTCCTCCACAAGCTGATGAAACAATGACTAAAGAAGCTCCTTTTAGTGCTCCAACAATAGAGAGAACAAATAGAGAACGAGAAGAGACTCCTATAATAATAATCTCAAAATCTCCCCTCCCTTTAGATTATGAAGAGAATCCTCTCTAGGAGGAAGAAAAGGAAGAAGATGAAGAAGAAATTGAGGGAGAAGATGTAGAGATTTAGGAGGGAAACCTTTTGAGAGAAGAAAAAATTGAACATGTCCTGACAAAATATGAGCAATGAGAAATTATGGAAAGTGCTAAGGAGCAAGCTTGGGAAAAATAACTAGAAAAAAAGAAGAGAGGTGAGGAAGAAGCTCAAAAAAAGGAGATGTAAATAAATAAAATTAAGGAGATAAAATATGAGAATGAGAGGCTTGAGAGGGAAAGGGTTGATAAAGAGAAGCTCAAGCAAGAGCAAGCTCAAAGAGAAAATTTAGAACAATAAAAGGCTAAATAGTTGCAAATAGAGGTAAGTGGAGAAGAAGAAGAACCTCCTCAATAAAAAAAATAAGTGGCAATGACTATTGCAACTCCCACATGGCTCAAGTTGAATCTGGAGAAGAGGAAACAAGTTATGGCTCAACCTTCGAGTTGGGATGAGATGATGCAAGAGATAAAAGTGGTAAAAACCAAGAATAAATATAGGGTATACATTCCACTAAGATGACTGCTGAGGGAGATTTGATTATAGATATTGCTACTCCGATGGCTGATAAACATGATCAAGAATTACAGGTTTTAGATTATCATGTAAGCACAATCAACTTGGGTAAGAAGACTCAAAATCAATAGATGACACTCCTTGACATTGCAACAAGTTCAACAAAGTTCAGAATGGAAAAGGACAAGCAAGCCAAAGATGAATTGAAGGCTTAGCTGGACCATATGAAAAGATTTTTCAAGGATCTTGACTCTCCACTATCAAAAAATCCATCTTCTTCCGAGGTACCTATATTGGTGAGTATAAAAGAAGTTGAGGACCTCATAGATATGAAAATGAAAGCATGTATATTTGATACTTTTACTAACCAATTAAAGGCTGAAGCATGAGTGCTGCTTGAAATTGGATACAAGTTGTATAGTGAAGCATGTACATTGAAGAGACAAATTAAAGAGTTGGCTAAAATAATGTGGGATGAGGAGGAAAAGTATCGTGTGTTCTTGGAAAATGTAAAGGAAGTGAATAAGTTGAGTGCAGATGAGCTTAATGAAGTAGGGATTCTGGAGGATGAAAGTCCAAGTTACCTAATCAAGCGCAATAAGTTCATGGTATTTAAGATGAAGGTAATGATTGAACAAAGAATAGTATTGTTGATACTACAATAGGAAATATTGAAACAAATAGGGTTGTTTGAAGAAATTGTTTAAATGGTTACGACCTAGGATTTACCATCAAGTGGAAAACTATAAGAATTGCAAACCATCAAGGAGGCTTGGAACAACAGGTGGAAAAAAATGATAGATACTGACAGATAGGTTTGCAGGTATTAAATTTGATACCCATCATGCTATGGGTGACATTAGCAATTTGAAGCATATTGTAGAAATAGCCACAAATGGGTATGGAAAGGAAAAATTTAGAATGGAATGGTTAGATGGGCCTGATGAAGAAGTATTGACACAAATTTTGGCCAATTATGAAAAGTATAAGCAAAAATAAAGTATAATGAAGATACAGTTCAAATTTTGGAGATAAGAGTATGCTGTTTTGACTAGTTTGAAGTCAAAGGTGCAAAATTTGGAGTAGTTCCTATAAAATTGGAAGCACAATAGTGAACTAAAGGTCATATCCAACCAGCTATGAAAAACGTGCCACTTTCCCAGTTATGTAGTTTTGACTACATGAACACCCTAGTTGAATTAGGATTTGTAGGCTTAAGTTAAGATAATTTAAAGTTTTTTTGTAGTTAATTAGTTCTCAAAAATTCCCTAAGTTTAGTGATGACATTGAAATACAATGGTTTTCTATATGCCAGTGAATTTTGTTGGATGTAAATGCTACTTAATTGATTCAAATCAATAGAAGGAGTCAAATTTAAAACCATCAATTTTTTCATTTGTGACTGGTATTTTCCTTTTGTTTATTGATCTACAAAATCTGTGACAAGTTAATTGAATGTGTTTTCATTAATTATGGTAAAACAAATTGCAAGTATTCTTATTAAATCTACACTATGAATGGATATGATTGTATAAACGATTATGAATTGTTTCAATCATTAGTTTTGACTTTAAGGAAAGCTTGTTATAGAGTTGCATGTCTAAATATAGGAATAATATGTATTCATGTTTTTTGTTCTAAAACTTGTGGTGTATCTTTTTCTATTTATTTAAAATATGCTATTATAACATTAAAATATCAGTTTGTTGCTTTTAACCAAGAAAGGCCCCTTGAATATTATAGTCATGTTGACCACTAAGTAATACGATATAGTTGTGAACCAACTACCGAGACCTTGGAAGATAGGTGATTTTATTATTAGTTATCTTTTTTAGGAGAAGTAGGGTAGAAATATTATGCTTAACATTTGATGTATCAATTTGGCCAATTAATAGAACTGACACTAGAAGGAGAGCTTGAAGGAACAAACTAGAGCGAATTAGATCATTTTCACTAGACAGGTTTGAACAGGTTCTAAGATCTACTCCCAACAAAGATCCATTTTTAGAACTCCAATTTCCTACTCGACCCAGAACACGTAGAACTAAAATCCCACCACCATTAACACCACCACTAACTCCACCAAGATGTCCAATTATATGAAAATTGTAGTAACCTAACCTACTTCCACTAATGACATTCTTCATATGAAATCTGTCACCACTAGGAACTATTCTTGGGGGTATTCATGAGATGCCTAGAAACCTAGAATGATTCTGCCCCAATTATTCCCATGGGGAATCACAAAGTGTTGAGGAATACAAACAAGATTTGAAAGATGCATGCACTAGGGCTTGGATAAAACATCATGATGTAGCTTGCAGGTTGTTCCCATATTCACTTGGAGATATGGAATATAATTGGTACCTTGACCTACCCACTGGATCCATTCTTAGTTAAACAGATTTGGAGAATGCACTTATTAACCAATTTTGGGTCTATGTAGACCATTGCATATTATACCGAAAATTTTCCACAATTAGGAAGGAACTCCATGAACCGTTACCTTTATTCAACACTCAGTTCCATAGGATTTATAGGTGATTGCAACCACCCTATGTAGTTGCTGAGAATATTTCCATTCAAGAATATATCAAATCCATAGACCCATTAACTGGTCTATTCTTACAGAGAACTTACCTAGATGCACATATCAATTCATTGGCCAAAGTATACCATCTAGCCATTAAATTGTAACAAAAAAAACCCCTCAACCAGGCAGTATGGGAGGGACATTACCTTCATTGGGATATCCTGGGATGCCTAACCAAATGACTGCAATTAATAATACAATGAAGAATGGAACCCCACTCATGAATACAGTTCTAGGGATGTCTAATTCTGCTTATAGACTACTTGCTGAAATGCATCCTTCAACCCAGTTGTCATGGTTTACAAATGGAAACAACCATCCTTATACCAACATGATGGCTCCTGGGACCCTAGATTTCTTCTAGCAACAACATCCTCAAAATTACATAGGAGGACATAATCCTCAAACAAATGTGCCAACTATCATAATTAGAACAATTATCCCAATCAAAACAACAATAAAAATTGGAGGAATTTCCAAAGTCAAAAATTTGAAAATCAGAACAAAGGATATAATCAGAGGCCTAACAATAGACAATGGGATACAAGGCTAAATAATGGAGGAGTCCCACATAATAACTAGTTTAATGAGGATATAACTCACACTGCTAATGTAGTAGATTTAAACTTCATGACCAACTAGTATAGGTTACACAATATTGCTACTCATTTTGAGTTAAATTGCCCATAAATGGAAAATATGGTTAAAATAGCTCAAATTGATTCTCAACCAACACAAGGCAATGTCAACAAGAGTGGTGGGTCTATAAATACTACCATGGCCTTTGAAACTTATGATGAGTTTAAGTTTACCTTCCAAGAGGAAAATGAACCTAAAACTGATACTTATGACGCTCAAGCATTCAAGCTAAAGGAGGTCATTTTCTGAGAAACTAGAAAAAAGGACCATTCACCACATATGCTCCTCCTACTAATAACATGGTACCCCCAAATCCTAGAGAAAAAATAATCCTCCTCCACCCAAAGGATAAACTAAAACTCCCAATAGAGGGAATCCTATTTTCCCCCAAAATAGCAATACAACAACAATACAAAGTATAACTTAATTAGGGAAATGTATAAACAAATGAACTCCCTATCTTTATTTGATATTCTGAAATGGTGTCTTGCTCAATGTGAACTCATGTTGAAAGATTTAGTTGAGGAATATTAGTTGAAGGGAAAATTAAAGGTAACTCCCATTGCTGAAATGAACATAGACTTATACAAGGGAAAGACGAGAGTACCTCCATTCTTGTTCAGTTTGAGAATATTTGGAAAAATATTGCACAATTATCTGATAGATTTTGGGGCCTTAGGCAACATTATGCCATTTTATATTTGTAAGAAATTATGCCTAATCCTAATCCAAACCCACAAAAGGTCATACCACTAGATAAAATTGAAGTAAATGTTGTGGGTGAGTTGAAAGATATACTTGTGAAGATTGGATTAGAACCAAGGATCTAACAATACATGGTTATCCAAATTGTTGATATCCCTGAGATGTATGGTGTGTTTTTAAGCAGGGATTTGGAAAAGACTATATGAGGCTCTCTTGCATTGGAATTATCACATATGTGGCTGCCATGGAAAGGTATGGAAAGTTATATTAGAATAGAGAGTGAACCTCACCTGAAAAACATGATAACAAAATATGATCACCCTAACAAGGTTGTTTATTTTGAAACTAAACTAGGAGTTTTAGGATGGATGAGGTTATGACCTTTTCAACACAAAATAATGAACGAGTGCAACCTTTAGAAAATGGTGATTATATGGCTTCCATTAACCAAGATGTGTTAATCCAAAAGCTACACCAAGACAAATTAGTCCTAGGAGAAGAGGAAAATTTGTGGAGTTTGTTGCTTCCAAACTAGTGCAGAGTCCACTATCAAAACCATTCTAAGTTAACTTGTCGACCTTGTTTAGATATTCTAAATCACATTTGCTAGTTAGGAGATAGTCAAATTTTTTTTTTTATAACAGTCCCAAATTAGTCTCCACTTGAAACAAACACTATATCCGTTTTACCATAAATCAACAATGCACAGGAAGGTATCTCAACATTAATTTATCAACCCTTGAACTTATTTGGGGATCTAAAAATTGAGGTAAGAAAACCATAGGAAATGTTGGGTACACCTTCTCCTACTCACCTTCTGATTCCAAAATAATTAATCAAAAGAATAGTGAGTCACATGATTGATAATAATGAGTAATTATAAGACACTGTTTCTGCACACTTTCTTGTCTTACAGGAAGTATCTAATAACCCCTAGATACAAGGATCTCCCGACCTTAACATTTTTTTATCACATGAATGAATCATACACTCCCCTTACACAACAACCTAAAAATGATCTTAAGAAGGAGGTTTCACCCCAAAATCAAATATAGACCCTCAAATTTGATGGTTCTAAATCTAAACAAGGAAGTGGAGCCAGAGTTGAATTGACTAATTTGAAAGGGAAAAAATATTTTTCTTCTTACATGTAGTTTGGATGCACTAATAATGTGACAAAGTATGAGGCATTGGCCAGAGGACTCATGTTTTCCCACCAGAAGAAAGTACAAAGCCTTAGAGTATTAGGGGACTTAGAAGTGGTTTTAAAATAGGTTCACAGTAAATATACATGTCATAATAAGAGATTGACTTCCTATCAGAATAGGGTGTGGAATTTAGTTGAATATTTTGATGCATTTGGTATAAAGTTAATCCCTAGGGAGAATAATAAAGTTACAGATACATTGGCAGTAGCGGAAAGTACACTAGAGCACATGAAAGATTCTAAACTGAGAAGATTCTCAATAGAGTTGGTTTCAATCCCAACTATTCTAGACAATATAAAGAACTTTAAGGTTTTTGACGATGATCAACATATTCTTGCCTTTTTGGAAAGCTCAATGTTTTTGAAGGACAAATTATTGATGAATCTGATAGAGATCTAGGGGATTGGGAATCAAAGGATCTGGATATGGAAAGAATTATCAACCTAAAAAACCAATAGTATTCCTAAAGGGATGGTGGCACTAGAGAGGATCTTTGAATTTGATCCTTGGGCTCAGGAGAAATTACCTACTGATGTTGATGGAGGTAAATATGAAACTTATAATCTAGCGGATTCTGGCCTAAAAAAGAATATCCTCATTGGAAAGACTTGTCCCACAAATATTCATGATTTTTTTTTAAAGTATTGAAAGAAGACATTGTAGACATCGCATGGGGATATGGGGATTTGAAGAATTTTGATACTTCAGTGATAACCCATACCATTCCCTTGAAGCCTCAGGTGAAACCATTTTGTTATAAACAATGGTCATTCAATGCTCTACTTGAAGTTATTAAAGATGAAAAAAAGCGTAATTATGAAAATGCGGTGATGGCCATTTGGCCATCAAATTTAAGCCAATATTTTTGCTGTGACGGTCGTATGACTATCAAATTTAACCCAGTGCTGACTTTTTTTCATCTTTGGAGCTGTTTTCTTCCAGAGGCCATAACTTGGGCATACAATATCATTTTTTGGCAAACACGATATCGTTGGAAAGCTGGTTTTCTCATCTTTCTAGTGGTGTGGGTCTCATCACTTATTTCTTCTATTGGTGCATTCTACAATTAGTTTTTTGGCTGTTCTTCATGTATTTCCAGTTTTTGTCCTTTTTGGACATTTTTGAGCATCATTTGTAAGCAATTTCTTTAATGTAAACACATTGAGATAAAGTGCCACACTATTGTACATGTATTTTTGGAGATTTTGCACATAAGGTTGTGCCATATTTTGTACTCGCACTGTTATTACAAAGTGCCATGAGGGGTTGTGTAGTTTGCCTTTGTTTTGCCATCACATCTTTGTCCGGTGAGTGTCCCTCCACAACAACAGTGGATCCATATGATTTCAGCCTCATGCATGTGTGCTTTGTTTTGCACACCACTTTTTCAGTTGCAGGTGCTTTCTTGTGCACTTTCAGATGTTGTTTCTTCTCCTTCATGCACTACAGGGTGTTACACACCATTTAAGTGGATCTGTCAGGCTCTCCCAGTTCAAAATTATGGGGGGGTATTATACTGTTCATGCTTATGCTTCCTTGGTTTTTCCTTGGAAGGGATCTTCCATTCTCAGTTGATCAGTGTTTCAGACTATTGGTTCTTGTGCCATGTATATCTTCGTTCTAGGTGTTTCCTTTGTTTGCCATCTGATTCGAGTAGTGTCATATGGGCACTTATGCAGATTGTTGTCTTCTTGTTCTTGATCATCTTATCTTCAGTCGAGGTTCTTCAACACCATATCAGTCATCTTTCGACAGTTGTTTGCAACTTATTCTGCTTCAGTGATGTTCTTCTTGGCTTTCTACATCTCTTTTTGGAGTAGAGTTTATCCCATGAGGTTTTCTCTATTTCTCCACTTTACAGAGATTTGGTTGTATTTGGGTACCTGATCTGGCCTAGTTGCCAAGACCCATGTTTTCCTTCTTGCATTTTAGTTACCTTTTCTTTTTTGCACATGTTTGTAGCTGCACTCTTGCTCATCTTAAGGGGGGGTGTTAGAGTAAAGGTTTTAACTTAATTATGTTGATTAAGTTACCTTTATTCCCTTCTTAAGATTTCACTTTAGTTTGCATAAAGTGACATTTAATAATTATATTAATTATTAAATGTTCTCCTTTTAGGGTTACACTTTAGGGTTTCTTGATCTCATTGTATTATCACATCAATTCATTCTCTCATTCTCTGATATATACATTTTTAGTTTTTAGAGAACCCTTGCTTGTTTGTCTCCATCTCTTCTTTTGTGACAGGTTATTTGCATGCAGGTGATCTTCGGGGTTTGTGGAGTTGTATTTTCTCAACTTCTACACATAATCCTAGGGATTGGCATACACAATTAATATTTTCCTTATGGGTAGATAGAACTAGAATTAAGGTCACCCTAGGAAATTCGCCATATAAGTTAGTATATGGACAAGATCTCTTCTTTCCTATTAACCTCCAAATCCCTATTTTACAATTTATGCAAGAGTTTTATGCCAATGACGATATGATAGAGGTTAGGTTGACTAACTTACTGAACTTAAACGAACAAAGAGATGTTGCTTTACATCAATTCTCTAAATCAGGTTGTAGCCAAGCATTGGTTTGAAGAAATATCCAAGATTAAAACCTCTAGGATATCATATATCGTTATGCTATGGGATAAAGCCAAAGAGAAGAAAGATGATCATAAAAAACTTGATAGATTATGGTTAGGGTTGTATTAGATTGCTAGAATTCTCGAAGAGAATGCTTTTTAGCTGAGTACCTTAACGAGAGAACCTGTTCCATTGCTTGTCAATGGATAGTTTCTCAAACACTACTTTGGCCCATGAAAACCTAAAAAATCCTTCCTTTGTATATATTTTAGTTTAGCTGCTTTTTCTTCATTCTATTTTCTCTATTTTTGTGTGTTTTGATTGTTGGATTTGTTTATTTCTCTTTGCTATTTTGTTTTGTTTTGTTTTGGTGTTTCCTTTTTCATCCTTTTGGAACAATGGACAATTACTTAGAGTATACTTAAGGAAACTATGGAAGAGAAGTTGATTTGGGTATTTAAAAACAATATTGTAGTTCTTTTTCTTTTGGAATTTACGTTTTATGCTTATTTTAATGAAAATTTGAAAGATTAAAAAAAATGGGTACATTTTAAGTGATCTTGTGAAACATGACTAAATCCGTCACTCATCAAGTAGAATAATTTAACTACCCAAGAGTGCAGTTGACCTAAAGTGGTGGTATTCTTGTTTCAAGTGAAAAATTTGGTGTCTTAACATTGTCATGATGTCCACCATAGTTCTCAACCTGATTTTCAGATTGCAATGCCTAAATGTTGAGGGAAATCAAAGAATAGCTTCAAAAGAACCAATATCTAAGGAAAAGAGAAAAGAAGAAAATCTGGAAATAAAATCAATCTATAAGGGTGATTCGAGATCTCTATTGGAGCTATGGATGCTTGGCTAGCAGCTGATCAATTCTTTGAGAGAATTAGAGGTATCTCCATCAACGCTATAGATGTCTGGTTGGCAGCGAAACAATGCCTAGGATATCATTGCACGGAAACTAAAATGACCCACCTCATGTAGCTTGAATGGGAATACAATCGTTTTAAGGATAGTTAAAGTCTATATAGGAGAAAATGAACCACAAGCACACACTCAAATTCAAAGTTTTTATAATGATGCAAAATTTGAGATATCAACCCAACCTTGTTTGTTGTAACCAATTGTGCTTAAGTTAAGGAAATCATAAACTAGAGGTTCTGGGGTTACTGAATCCTTCAGTATCCTAAAAATGGGTAAACCATTTTTCCAACCGAGTCGCCATTTGTTATGCCTTGCATAAACACCCCATTTCTTTTGTTGATCAAAATGGGTCCCCCACTTGTGTTTTGGTGTTTTTGCACTAGTAGAATTTGGCAAATAAATGACTACGTGACTAAAAATTTTAGTCACTTTAGCTAAAAGTGACTAAATTCTAGTTATTTTTTGCAACACAACTATAAATGAATAAATACATGACTAATTTGATCATTGGGTAAATAATTAGACATTTATTTAGTCACACAAAGAAAAATGACTAAATAATTAGACATTTATTTAGTCACACAAAGAAAAATGACTAAATAATTAGTCATTTATTTAGTCACAATATATTTGAATAGATCATTTAAGGAATCAAGAATCAATAGTGCTATTCCCATAGTCCACAATGATGGGGCTAGAGAGGAAGCATGTTAGGGAGCCCTAACTTCAACAAATACTCTCTAACATATTAACATACATATAGTTTTCTATCAGCATAATCCTTGAAGCTCCTTTAGGTGCAAGTGCTAGTATATATTCCTCTCTCCATATAGAATTGTCTCCCGCTCTATCTCTCCTTCTTTTTACTAATCTCTCCAAAGATCAATTAAACTATTAGATTTTTTATATATTAATTTAATTTGTTCTATATAAGAATATATTAATTATTAATTATTAATTACAATAATTTTATATTTATATTTAATAATTTTTATTATAGAATACAATATATAATAATATAACCTATATATACTATTAAATATAATAATAAATATAATTATACTATATATAATTTAATTTGTATTACTATTATATTAAATATATATAATATATTAATTATATGTTGTATTATATTTATATATTTATTTTTTGTATTATATAAAAAATATTTGGTAAATAAATGATATTTTATGGTAAAACATTATAAAAAGGTATTTTTATCCTTTAATGGCCTTTTTCATCAAATCCATGTGAAGTTGAATTTTTTATTTTTGCAAGAAAGGAGGGAAACTTAGACGGGAAATCAAATAATATTACCAATTTACAATAGGCTAGGGCTTCAAATTTGCAGGAGTTGGTGTGCAAGCAAGTGTAGGAAGAGTGACAAAGGCCATTGTTTCTACTATTTTTTATAATTCTGATCACAATCACGGTCTCATTGGATATAAAAAACACAAAGATCATTGTAACTCGACAGGTATTTAGCCATTTAATTTTCTTTCAGCTCCTTTAATTTCAAAATAATCCTCAAATAGTTTGTGATATGTAATGTAATTTTGTCTTATGCTTCCACTGCACTACCACACCATTTCTAGGGTTTATTGCTTTCCCTTTTGTGGTGATGTGGGAATACCCTGGAGCGCCCCTATGCATTGTGGGTATGGTGATGTTTCATTGCCTTATGTATTTACTGGTTTAATTTTCTTAAAATTTTCTAAGGAATTTTCAGAAAAACCTATTTTAAACATATCCTTTAATCACAACATTCCATGATATCACTTTTCTTTGAGTCATTTTTTGAAACAGTTCGCTTGCCTTGTCTATGGTTCCACATTTTCATGTATGTCTAGCAGGGCACTTGTAACTACAACATATGACAAAAAAATCCTTGATGTTATGCTTTGGTGGATGTCCCTTCATTATTACTGGATATCTGATGTAGTGCACATTATCATAGTGCAAACCTATTTTTTAGATTGTTTCATTTAGCATCACCATTATTCTCCACAAGAACATTGTCCCTATTTAAAATGATGGAAATGGTTCACATCTCTCAGAACAATTTCTCTTACAACAATCTTGGAGATGAATTTAGATGTAGTGTGAAAATTATAACATACTCGAAGGTTCTTAACAACTCTAATAGTTGTACTAGGGGCCATATTTAACAAACCAAAGTCAATTGCTAAATTTTCACTATGGTGGCAGATAAATGATTCTTTTTTCTTCTATTGCACAACATTAAGCAAAAGTCTTGAATCTAGAAATACCTTACTACCTTCATTTGCCAAGCCAATTTATCCAATTTTGCATAGCTCTCCCATGTTTGTGGATGTGATGTCTCCTACACAAAAAATCATGTACCATTTTATGCCCTTCAATCTAACTACATGTAGGTATCTTTTTAATTCCTCTATCTTTCACCAATCTCCTTACTATTTGAACCTCACCATACCTACTTGCTTCTGCACAGATGTTTTAGACAAGAACATAAGCTGCAAACTTTTTAGGATCTAACTAAAAAAATAGTATTGATGGAATACTCAACCTATATTCATATATGATCCACAGGCACCAAAGGTTTAACTGGCATCTTAGTAATAATGTTTAGGGTGTTGTCAAGATAGCCAACATGGGCACAAAGGTCAACCATGCACACCTAATGATCAACTATATGTAATGCAATAAGGGTTACTGACTTTTGAAGTATGTGCAACCCTCATCCACTAAACTTGCATGACTGCATGCATCTAGAACACAAGAAAAGCTTACAATGTCGGTGTTCCATAGTGCTTCATTAATTCAAATATTTTGAGAGCTTCCTTGCAAAATCCATTTTGTGCACATTCTGTAATCATATCATTTCATTCCACTAGATGACATCTCTTTGAGGCATTCTACCAAACAATTCATTTTGTACTGTTAGAGTAATAGGTTGTTTACTTGATTAATTTAATCATGTTGATTAATTAATTAAGTCATCTTTACTTTATTTCACTTAAGCTAAACTTAGGAATTTTTATTTTGGATTATTAAATTAGTCATGTTGTCTCGTTTGTTACGATCTTGACACTTGTCACATGCTAATTTAATATTCATCCTAGGGTTTTCACTTTAGGTTTTTGATCTCCTTTCTTAAGGATTGATCTCTTTGTGATTATTAACTTCTCAGGTAATGCATCTTTTTCTTCATGTTTGCAGAGCACCATTCTTGTGTCTCTTGATCTCCTTTGGTGATAGGTTATTTGCTTGCAGGTGTTCATTGGGATCTATGAGGTTGGTTTCTCAACTTCTACATGGTATTAGAGCTCTAGATTTGCAAGCTTCTTGTTCCTTTTTCATGAGATCTTGCCTTGAAGTAGTTTTTTAGTGCACCCAAGGTCAAATCAGACCTCTCCATTGAATCTAGAGCTGCTGGAATAGTCAAGATTAACTTTTGTTTTGTCAAATTTAACTTTTGTTTGTTAGATCTGTGAGGGTTTGAAGAAAGGGATTTTTTGCTAAATCTAGAGTGTACCTACAATTTTGGAGCATTTTGAGCCCAAAAAATCCTCACCATTGCGTTTGCAGTGGCCAAAAACCCTAAGATCGACTATGAAATCATCAAAATCTGAGCATTTGACCTCTAAGGCAATTTTCTTTACCTAACAAAGACCATACGATCGCCTGCACACATCTCGAGGTAAAATTTTTTTTGTAAAAAAAATTAGTTAATTTTTCTGCAAAAAAATTTAAGTAGTTTTTTCATTGTAAAAAATAATATTTTAGAAAGCTTTTAAAAAAGCTTTGGAATTTTTTTTGTTTCAAATAAAAATTGTTTTAAAAGAAAAACAAGAGGGGTGGTACCCCTGCGTAGGTCCATACCTGCGTAGCCTACGTAGGGTACTTGCAGTACCCCTAGGGGTCCGTAGACCCTAGGGGCCCGTGCCCTCATGGGGTCTGGTGGGGGTGGCCCACATGCCCCCCACCACCCATTTAAAAATTTTTCTTTTTATTTATTTTTTATTTTGTAAATGTTTTTTTTTTTTAAAAACATTTTTTTTAAAAAAGCCGAAATGTAAAAGTGCGGCAATGGCCATTTGGCTGTCAAATTTAGGCTCGCTGTTTTGCTGCAACGGCCATATGGCCGTCAAATTTAATGCAGTGACTGAATTTTTTTCCCCTTTGAGAGTTGTTTTCTTTCGGAGGCCATAACTTTTGCCTACGGTGTTGAAATCAGGCAAATGAGATATCGTCGAAAAGAGGATTCAAAGTACTTTCCAGTAGTGCAGGTATTTTTTTGGAGATTTTTTCTCATGTCCCTATTATTTATAGTTAAAGTCAGATCATTTTTTTGAGAGTTTCCTTTAGTGTTTTCGGCATAACTTTTGCATACGATGTCAAAAATGGGCAAATGAGATATCATCAGAAAGCTGGTTTCGAGCTCTTCGCAGTGGTGTAGATAGTTTCTAGATTTAATTTTTGGTTTTTTTTCATAATATTTCTTCTCAGATGTTGTCCTTTTTGGACCTTATGGGCTCACATTGCATGTATTTTTTTTATCTATATGTGTTGTATTGGGATTCTTGCACATCACTTTGTGCCTTGTTGTATTCGCACTATGATATAAAGTGCCATGGGGTTTGATATTTTCCTTTGTTTTTCCTTCATACCTTTCTCATGCGTGTGTGACTTTTGTTTTCATGCCCTTTATATTTGCTTGTACTTTCATGTCTACACATTTAGATGTTATTGGTTCTTCTTCATGCACTACATTATGGCATTCAATTTTAGTGTACCTATCATACCTCTCCCTTGTCAAAATTATGGGGGGGTTTCTACTGTTGGTACTTCCTTGGTTTCACATTGGAGTGAGCTATGTATATAGTATTTGTTTTTATGTACTAGGCGGATGCAACGGCTGGTTACCCATGCATTTTGGTGAGATGGAGTACTTACCATATGGACTCTCCTGAATTCCTATTTCTGGAGGCAACCTTCCATTTTTCACATGATCAGTTCTTCAAACTTTTAATACCCATACCATCTGATTCAAGGAGTTTCATTGTGGGAACTCATGCAGATTCTTGTCTTCTTGATCTTGATCATCATATGTTTCAACGGAGGTTCTTCTTTAAGCATTTCAACAGTCATTATATGACAGTGTTTGCAGCTTCTTCATGCTTCACTAGTGTTCATCCTTTGTTCCTATCTTTTGGGACAATTTCTTCTTGATTGGAGGCTTCTTCATCCTTCACTCTTTTTTGGAGGCTTCTTAGACCTTCACTTGTATTTCTCTCTTTTGGAGAGGATTTTTTCCCACGAGGTTTTCTCCTTTTCTCCTATTGTGAGAGATTTTTTACATTTGTACATGGGTACCTCATCAGGCCTTGTTTGTCGAGACCCATCTTTGCTTTCATGCATTTGTCCTTAGTTTTTTAGCTTCTCCCTAAGTTCATATTAAGGGAAGGTGTTAGAGTAATAGGTTGTTTACTTGATTAATTTAATCATATTGATTAATTAATTAAATCACCTTTACTTTATTTCACTTAAGCTAAACTTAGGAATATTTATTTTTCATTATTAAATTAGTCATGTTGTCTCATTCATTATGATCTTGAAACTTGTCACATGCTAATTTAATCTTCATCCTAGGGTTTTCACTTTAGGTTTTTGATCTCCTTTCTTAAGGATTGATCTCTTTGTAATTATTAACTTCTCGAGTAATGCATATTTTGCTTCATGTTTGCAGAGCACCATTCTTGTATCACTTGATCTCCTTTGGTGATAGGTTATTTTCTTGTAGGTGTTCATTGGGATCTGTGAGGTTGGTTTCTCAACTTCTACATGTACTACATTTTGGTATCAAAACTTTGGTATTATGGTTAGTTTCATTACATTCAAATTCTGAATTATGGGAAATTATATACAATAAATAGTTTGATGGCTATTTGGATAGTGAAATTATCTCTCTTAGAAATTAACTAAAATATCTTGTTTGGAAATATCTAGAAGGATTATTTTAATTAAAAAGGATTTTATGGTTATTTTTGTAACAATGATTAACAATGATTTTATAGTGCAACTAGCTTGCTATTTTCATTCAAGATACAAGTCAACAAAGTCAAGCACATACCAAGAAGATGGTACTCTACTTCAAACCCTCAACCTCACTTAGTTTAGTCTACTTACATGGGGATATTAAGGACGTTGCTAAAAAATTAATATGCATCATTTGTTGTTTGTGGAGGAGAATCTTGTGACATCCAATATGGCAGTGGATCAATATCCAGTTTCTTAAGTAAAGATGATGTCATAGTTGGGAAACCTGTTGTGAAACATCAGGTTTATAATTTTTGGATGTTAAGGCTTCCTAGTTGGATATAAAATATCTTTTCTCATCAAATTAATTTTGAATTTATGTACAAATGGATTCTTTTATGGTGTAGGTCTTTATTGAGACAACACATGAACCAGGGTTGTCATTTTTGTTGTCTAAGCTTGATGGAATTCTTGAGCTTGGTTTCCAGGAAATTTCTATTGATAATGTTGTTTGAGTTTGGTTAGTGTTGATATCCTTCATTCTATAATGTCAACTTCTTGATTGGATGCAATCTCCTAGGCTTCTCCCGTAAAAAGCATGCACAAAATTTAGTTCTAATTATCTTTGACATGAGGGCTTTCAAGGGTTGCCTAAGTTGATCTTTCTTGGTAAAGAAATTATGGCAAGTTTTTAGCACTTCAATAAGTGAAATGAGAACATCAGTCTTTTCCCTTTGGAGGGCCTCTTATGGGACATAGAGGAAATATGGTAAGTTTTCAAACTGGAGACAAACTGATGGAACAATCCCTAGACTCCTTGTTGATTTTAAATTTTAATTTGTATTAAGTTACTTTCTGCAAAGAACAAACTACTATAAGATAAATTTAATCTACACTTTGATAAGGTAATATTTTTACAACCTTGCTTGTTTGATTTCTTTTAGACAATAACGTTTTCATTATTTATTAAAGAAATTCACTTCTACACTTAATTTTAGCTTAAATATTATTCTCTTTCTCACATTTAGTCAAAATATTCTCCTCTTCTCAGTAGGTACAACATGGTAAACCAAAGACTTGTCCAAGAATGAGTCTTCTCTTTTTGGATGAATAGGAATGCAGATGAAGAAGAAGAAGGAGATATAGTATTTGGAGGTGTCAACAGTAAACAGTTCAAGGGTAAACATACATTTGTGCCTATTATAGAACAAGGTTATTGGAAAGCAAATTATAGAATGAACTTGAGTTTCCATGCTCTATTTTAAGAAAAGGTTGCAATGGCATGAAATTATGTCTTTGTCACTAAACACTAAAAAAATTCTTTCAAATCAAACAATCATTCCCCCTGAAAAAACTCCTTATTACTACTCATAAAATCTACCAATAATAGTGCTTCATTACCTCATACCAGAATCACTTAATGCACTTCTATCATTTGTATCATTTAAAAATATGATTCCACACCCTGGGCATAAAACATGAGCACATCTGGAATTGTAATTATAGCCCTAGTGCCTAATCCCCTGATGGTCGAGATGAATGAGATGAAAGACAAGATGCAAACTATGACAAATGAATTAACCACCATGAAGCAACAATAGTATATGTACCAGAAGCTGGCTTACCAAAATTATCAAGGCGAAAAAGCTCCTTATCAGTCAAATCAGTGGCAAGATAGGTCACGCGGAAATACTCAAGCACAGCCGAATAACCAAATTGTTCTAGTAACCCTGCCGATGCAGACCGTCCATCCCCCCCAAATTGTCTGCGAGGGAATTTGCAACAAAATTTTACAGAGCAACGTAGCCAAGGCAGCACACCTGATCCCAGAAACCAGTGATATGCTTCTCAGCAGATGAATAATGCAGTCCTCATTGCTCAAATGCAAGGGATGTCCATATATCATGAGTTAGACATAGATCCAAACCAAGCACTCTTTTCATGGATGGAAGGAGAAGAGTTAGCATTTTTGAATGAAATTCCTGTAACTCAAGTGCCCCAAGTACAATTAGACTATAACACACATTCAAAGTAGAGACTCACTAGAGAATTGACATCTCCACCGACTAATGGTCCATCTTAGTCAACACCCAGTTCGTTGACAGGCCCGTCGTTAGTTCCACAACAGTCTTAGGAGGCTACTCCCAACTCTCTAAATCTACCTCCTCTGAAAGCAAAGGATCCTATGATCACCCCGACTATTGTCAAACAACCAGACGCACCAGCTGCGAGGCTGAAGGAGCAAGCAACCGTGACTCATCAATCACGAATGCAGTTCAATGTGGTGGAACAACTAAAGAAATCCTCTACCAATGTTTCTTTGTGGATATCCTGGCTATTCTAGAGCAAAAGGTGCTATTACAAAAAGCATTTCCAGGAGAAGAAGATGTGAAGATGCCCAATCAGCCCAGTGAAGAAGAGATATCCAAGCCAGACTTGGATAAAGTGCTAACAAATCAACCGAAAGAAAATATCGAAGCCAGAAAAGAGAGTAAGCCTGAACCTAAGGCTTTCTTTCTAACGCTTATCATTGGCAACAAGTTATTGCATAATTGTATGATTGAATCTGGTGCTAACACCATTGTCATGCTTAAGCAAGTAGCTGATGCCTTGGGGCTAAAATATGAGCCTCTTAGCAAGGGAGTCATGCAGCTAGACATAAATAAATTTGATACTATCGGGGTAATCAAGGGATCTCCTATGACATTGTTTGCCTACCCCACTATCACTGTGAACCAGGATACCGTACTCATTGATGTCCCTCCTCTGTTCGAGATATGTTTATCCTGAGAGTTCACAACAAATGTTGGAGGATACCTAGCACTAGACTGGTCACACCTAATCTTGAGAACCAAGCATGGAGCTAAGATGAAGCTACTGTCAAAAATTTTGCATTATGAACATGTTGCTAACGAGGCCCTGATCCAATTTGAAGTGACACATACTTCAATTACCCAAGAAGAGAGGTTCAATGTTGAATTTCTGGAGGAAGAAGAAGCAACTAGCTCCTAGACGGAGAGTGAAGAAGCTCTGTTGAATGAGTTTATAGACACAGACCCTTTTGGAAATTATCATGCAACTGGGCTCAGAACCTATGTCATACATGAAGAAGGAAAAATTATGCCCAGGGTTACTAAAGAGTCCGAAGGCAAAAAACCCTCGGAGTTATGGACTTTGCACTTTGATGGAGCAAGATGCAGAGTAGGAGCTGGAGCAGGAATATGTTTGACATCTCCGTCCGAAGATAAGACCTTGAGGTCTTATCATTTCCAGTTTGCATGCTCGAATAATGAAGCTAAATATGAAGGCCTTGTCCATGGTTTGAACCTTGCAGAACTGATGGGCGCAAAGCAAATAAAGGTGTTTAGAGATTTGGAATTGGTGGTCAACCAAATCTGAGGGCTTTCTGTTGCGAAAAATGTCCGTATGCGATCATACCGACATAGGGTCTGGGATCTTATTGAAAGCTTTGAGGCATATAATATTCAGGCTATACCAAGGGAGAAGAACTCTGAAGCCAACCAGATGGTGACTGTCAGGGCTCAGTTTGAGCGAGCCTCTGAGTTGTTAAAAAATAAACATGCAGTGAGGGTAATTGTATGACTTTCTATTCCAAACAATGATCAAAATTGGAAAGTGTTCGATAGTGATGTTCATATTGCATCATTTCTCTAGTCATTTGGGGAATTTTTTGACCAATTGCAACCAAAGATCGCCAAAGCCTATGGGGATCAAGTAATCCAGTTGAAATCCAATAAGCTTCCCAGAGGCCTAGTTACTTTGGAGAGACTTTTTGATTCCGATGATGCAAGAAAACATAAATGGAAGCTTGTAGCTGACAAAGGTGACTACACCAAATTGCATGTCGGAGAAGACAAAAAGCTCAAGGTTGATAAGGGAGTATCTTAGAAGAATAAAGATAGGCTAAAGAACTTCTGTGAGAAATATCCAAGCATAGTAGCCTGGTCATATGATGATCTTAAGGGATATGATCCTAGGATTATTCAACATACAATTGAGCTACTTGAAGGAGCGAAGCCTTTTCGTCAGAGACAGAGGCCTGTGAACCTGAAGATTGAGTCGCTCATGTCACAGGAGTTGAATAAATTGATTGCATCCCGAATAGTGTTCCCAATTGAGCATAACACTTGGGTGTCTAACCTGGTGCTAGTCCGGAAGAAGAATGGTGATATATGATTATGTTTTGACTTTCGAGACTTGAATAGGGCATCCGTGAAGGATCGTTATCCCCTACCTTATATGGAGGTAATTCTACAAACTGTAGCTAGTTCTGAAATGTTTTCAATGTTGGATGGTTTTTTGGGCTATAATCAAATTCGTGTAAATGTGGAGGAACAACGCACCTCTGCTTATGGATTTTGCAAAGGTTATAATTGATGGGATGATCCAATAGTTGTAAGAATTCGAGGTTGGTTCTAAGTTCAGGTATTCTTCTTTCCTGGTCTACATGATTTTGCATCAAAATCTTGATTACTTCAAGCAATTCATGGCCCTGGCCATTTTCAATGAAAGTGGCGCAAGGAAGTTGGTTTCGACATGGACTCCCAAACCGTCAAAAACTTTCGATTATTATGCATTTTCGGATTCATTCCTAGCTCTGAATTTGCGGGATTTGGATGGATCTAGAAGTAGCATGTCCGTGTGATTGTCGCCAAGAAAAAAATCATGGTTGAAAAACCTCTTGCCACCTTGTGATTGGTTCTTTGGTATGGAATTCACTATGCTCCTTATGCAAGGTTTTGTTCGGGAACCCTTCTGGCTCCCACACATTATTTCTGATACAGTGTTGGCCTTGGAGGCACTGCGACAACTTTGTAATGTTGAGAATGACTACTGGGGAGGAATACATTTGACTTCCTATTTAACGCTGTCGGTCATGTTCGGCTCAGTATCTCTAGTAAAGAAGAAGAGCTCGAAGGTTAAGAAATCAGAGGTATTGTACACTAAGTTGGGTAATATTGGGTTGGTGATCATCAATGACACATGGCGATACAACTTAGAGAATAATTTGTTGGATGTTGGCATAAAAATTCCATACCAGCCTCAGCCATTCTGGGACCCTCATAGAAATGTTGAAGAGGGGAATTTGAAATTTTATGTAAGCTTGGAATATTTGCCTTCAAAGGAGGGATGACCGTCGTGGCTGAACTTTTACCATGTTGTGGGGAAGCCCAACGAAAATCAGAAGATGAGTCCGTACCTGTGCAACTAGTTGGGTAAGCTCAGATGGAAGCTCAAAAGAATTAAAGACTTCTGGATATACAGGCAAGAGATAAAGACAACAAACGAGCTTTTCCAAGATGTGGACTCAGATGACAAGTTTGATGATATATGGGTTCATGAACACCCAGACAATGAGAACTCTCCAAACCCTTCGGAGTCTGAGAAATTCTTTGAGCGAGGGGGTGCAACCACGAAACTCAGTGAGGAGGTGACCCAAAAGGCTCCTATTTATGAAAAATATCTAACAGATGGGGCGATTGTCAGTGGACAATATTCGCAGCAGGAGGACTCTTCTAATACACAAATGTTGGAGCCTTCCAACTCCTCTAGATCAGGTAGGAAGAGGCAAAGAAGTTTCGGTCGTGGGACGAAGGTGATTGTGAACCTTGAGGATTCTTCGGAGGAGAAGCGGCCGCAAATGAGAGAGTCCAGTGAGGGGGAGGAGTTACAACATGCAGAAGCGGTGACATTGGCTACAGTGCTTCAGGAACCTCAGGTATTATTTCCTCCCTCTTCTCTCTCTACTATGTCTCTAGTCTCCTCTTCGTCTGCCCCTACTTTTTCATCTGCACTAGCTTTTTCTATCATTGGATATCTTGGGCAGTCAAATATTTTTCCTCCTGGCTTTCCCTTTTCATCTCTTGCTTTCCCTTTCGCCCCTGAAATAGAAATGGTGGCCCGTCCTGACCTTATGAGCCAAAAATTTTCATTCCTGAGGCCCGGCCTTTCAGTTTGTGCTTCCCTGACCTTTCCTCATACCGTGTTGCCGTCATCTCTGGGTGGCCAATTTATTCCACCCTTCTCCCCGATAGTTATTACGAGGCCTAGCAAGTCCACCGATGTGCTGAGAACACTTTCCTTCCCACTAGAAGTCCCTTGGGAGTTTCCTTTTTTGTTGGTGGACTGGGTATTTCTTCCCAGGAATATTTTCGCAAGTGGATGCAAACAAGAATGCTCGCGCCAGCCAAATTCAAAAAATAAGAGAAAAGGATGCGAGCAGATACAAAGAGACTCTTTTGCAAATGGTTTTCCACGAAAGTCAGAATTCATTGATGTTTGCAAAGATCACCCCCAATGTGATCAAACCGGTTAGAGAAATGTTGTCGAGTGATTATTTTGTCAACGCCATTGGGCTGGACTTGCAACAGGCTCATTCATAGGATAAAGTCGAGTTGATGGAGGAAACTCAAAGGGTAGTGACCACTGACTTTCTCAAGCTCAATCTCCAAGCAAGGAAAAAGGAGGAGAAATTGAAGGAGCTGAAGGGCAAGGTTGATATTTGGGAAAACAAGTATAAGGCCCAAGAAAATGAAATTAATCACCTACTGGCCGAGAGGAATGCCTTGGAAGGCAAAGTGAGCGAGCTTCAGGCTTTGGGCTTAGACCTCATTCCAGCCTTGCGAAATGAAATTGAGCAATACCAAGCGAATGAGGCAACTCTCCATGCTAATTTGAAGTAGAGATATGATGGTATGAAGCAACTCCGACATAGCACAAATGACGAAGTAAATGAGATGAATGCCGCTCTAGAGTCAGAAATTGAAAAGAGGAAACATGCCGAATTTTCCTTGGAAGAGAAAGGAAAATAAATTTCTACTCTAAGGAGTCAACTGTCCTTTTTGGACAAAAGCTTATCGGAGTTGAGGGCAGACCTGAGCAGTAGAGTTGCAGAGTTAGATCTTTTGAGAGCCCAACCTCCTGCACCACAAATGAGCTTGCTGGAAATTGCCAAGGATTTATATGCGTCGTACTGGGATAAGGTCAAGGCATTATGCCTTACTTTGCAACCCACCATAAATTTTATGGCGCATAAAACTAGCCTATGCGGGATGATTAGTGAAACAATACAACAGGTGATGGAGATGACTTCCGTTAAAGTTTCAGAGGCCAGGATTTTGTTGGCCAAGCTGTATATAGCTTCTGATGAGTCTCTGAGCGACATAAGTATTGAAGATCAGACAATGACGACTATGGGTGTAAACATTCTCATTTCTATGTGTGAGGCCATCCAACATGTAGTGGAGTGTAGGGCCAAATTGAATCAAATTACCAGTGACATGTAGGCAAAATTTTCCCATTTAACTCAGCGAGGCCTCCTATCGCCCTTCATCGCAGATTAGGCGGTATTAGGTGTCGAGCACATAATTGCAAGGATCAAGGAGAAGAAGCAAGATCTCTCTATTTTCCAATCTTTTGATCAGTCTCCAACCGCCAAAAATATCAAAGGTATTGTTCATCAGCTGGGGCAACTATTTTTCCAGCTTGAATTGGAGGCGAAGGTATCTGGCAAGTTGCCTTTTAAGGGAATCATCGATCTCAAATTGGCGCACAAAAATTTGTGAGCCCTCTCCGCGCCGTCAAACGAGGTTTGGACGGACCTGCAAGCTGCCCTCTCTCAGCTGTGAGCGATAATAGGATACTGAACCAAGGTTTCTAGGGTTCTTCATTCCACAGGTGAAATGTCCCTATGAGTCGCCAAACTGTGAAATTTATTTCACGATCTGGTAGCCTTTGTGGTTATCTTTCCTTCACGGCTTTGCCTTGTCTTTTATTGCTCACAAATTTTGTTTAGAATTTTCCACGTGGCCTCCTAACGGAGATTCCTGCCATTCCGTATCACTTTGCCTCTGCCGAGTTCTGTGTGTGTGATGCATGGCTTTCTCTGGCCATTTCCTGAACTGGGCCCTTTGCACAGTAAATTTTATTCGGCATTGCCCACGTGGCTTCCTATCGAAGCTTTTCCCTGGGGCGTCCCTCACTCTTTTTCCAGGCTCCATGTGCTCAACGCGTGGCGTATTCTTGTGCGCTGATTCTTTAGGAGTTTTTGCCTGTGCCGTTGGTTCTCTTTTGTTGCCGCATTTTCTTCTTCTTGCTTGGTCCTTTGCTGCTGATGCATGGCCTTATTTTCTTTGAAGACGGATTTGCTAGTGTGCTTCTGGGTGATCTTCCTATTCAGCGCCGGCTCGAGGTGATTTGGAACACCGATGTTTTTCCAGGGCATCTTTCTCAACATGGCTTTTAGGTGGTGGGATGGCTTATATAAGCAACCTTGTTTCTCTTTTATTAGGTTGTTGTTATATAGACAAAAAATTTCTCGAGCACTGGGAATAGCCTTTGTAATATTTTTTTTGAACTTTATATTTAGACTGCTTTTATTTTCCTATAGCATATGAATGCCTATTCTTCAACTTTTGTAATCTTCTACAACTTAAGAAATACAGATCATGTTTGACTCTTCTGTGTTGGCTGAAGTTATGTTAGATTATGCTATGCAATTAAAGGATATTCTTATGTTTGAAGTGCTTATGGATAATCTATTTAATAGACAACACTTTAGTGTTCGAGCCTTTTCTTTCGATACTGTGCTCAAGTGGTTTCATTCATGATTTCAACACATTGCCTTTAGTCTAGATTTTAATATTTCCTATTGTCTTTCTAACCCTTTACCTCCCCACTAAAAATGAAGAGCCGACTTCGATAAAATCCGGAGGTCACTTAGCTAAGCGCACAATGTCCCCCAGTAGCTAAGTTTCCCATAAGACTGCTGCCCCCTGCAAAATTTTGCGTCAACACTAATCAATGAAAAATTAACAATAATCACTTCTCTTCAAGAAAACCATTTGGAATATTTGTGTATGAACTTCATTTAACATTCACCAACTATCCTCCTCACTTTCACCTTGACTTGGAGTGCCCAATGCATCTTTGAAACTCTTTCTCTCAACCCCTTTCATTTGATGCTCCCTTCATTGTGATTATTTCTTGACAGGATACTCACCGTCTCTTGAACCTGTTGTTTATTTATGGATCCATGAATGTCCATTTACAATCAACTACCTCTACACTTTTCAAGTTCTCTGCCTCCTCAAATCATAGTGAAAATAATGGAAAAACTACCATTACTAATACACTACCACTAGAAACTTTGAAAGATAGCTCTACCTTTATGCCATCAAGAATTCGTAACAACAAAATTTTCCCTTATATAATCATGTCTTTATCTTGACAACTCATTTCTATTGATTCATCCTTCTCATAGGAATTCCACTTACCAAAACTCAACCCTCACTTCACTGCAAAATGCATTAGTATGCCCTCTCTCTAGGATTCTGCCTCCATGAGCATAATAACATTCTTTAAAATCATGGTTGCTAGTGATTTTATCATATGCTATCTTTGATGGTTTTTCACATAATGTGTTGCCATCAATGAAAAAGGGAGAGATTGTTGCAAGTAAGGATGTGTTTGGTGGTGTTGTAATTAATGTTGTCATTGATGTCAACACAGTTAAGTAAGTTATGTTTTTCGGAGTGGTTTTGAGAAAATTTGAGAAATAAGGGAAACAATATTGAAGTGTGTTTTTTGTGTTCTATATTATTGTGGTCTACATTTCATATATGTTGATCCTATGCCTATACAAATTTGAAGTTGTGTTAATAAGCTTTAATGGATCATATATCCCGAGTCTCAGCTTCTGGTTCGATGGAGAGTAGAAGATATGTTCATCTGTGTGTGAACTAGTTAGTCAGAACTGTTTGCTTTTGGAATGGGAGAAATGTTTTTGCTTCACAGTCTCCTGATATTTGGTTTCAGATCTTGCAGATTTTTGAGATTACTCTTTCTGATGGTTTTTGTGTTCTAGAGAATTTTTGTGTGGTTTGGCACTCCATAAGACCTGCTCCTGAGCTCTTGTGTTGTTGCTGGCTGGTCCGGTTGGATCGGTGTAGAGTTTTGTGAAAATGAAGTTTGTTGTAATGGTTGCAGATGTATCTGATGTATTCTCAGAGATGGTAAAATGAATGGTAAAGCGTGTTGAGTAATACATGTGTGTTTATCTTGCTGAGGATGCACGTACTTCAAAGATTGTTGTTGTTCTCATTAGGTTTGACCAACTTGATGTCTACACATTACATTATGTTTGTGCAACGATTTAAGGAAGCGTGTGCATGATCCAAGATGTTGTTTAGGTCCTAAATTAATATGTAATTGGTCCTCTCACATTCTTATCCATCGTGGGAATGTTGAGTAGCCGACCTAGTTTGAAATTGTAATTTGAAATTGTATAAGCCGACCTTGAAGAACGTTTCTAAGGTTGAAGATGGTATAAAAGCAAGTTAAGTTGTGGTGAATTAAAAACCCATCCATCATTCGATTCGAGCAAGAGAAGAATGTGTGAACAAGTGCAAAAAGCAGAGTGTGGAAGAGTGAATTATGGTAATAGTACTTCATTATATCTATAATCTTCTGATTAAGTTGCGAAGTGTGTGGAACTCCTAGTGGTGGATCTTTATCTATTTCTTTGTAATTTTTTGTAGGCTGTGAGCCTCTCTTTCTAGATAGTGAGTCCTAAGGTAGTGAGCCCTTAATCTAGGTAGTGAGCTTTTGTATTTGGGTAGTGAGCCCTCTGGAAGTGAGGCTATGTATCCGGTATTGCATTGCTACTATATTGTAAGTTAATCGTCACCATGGTTTTTTCCTCATTGAGTTTTCCACATAAATTTGGTGTCTCTGGTGTTTTTCTTTCTGTTATTTACATTTCATGTTTACACTTAATAACAGACTGAGGTTAAGGTGAAAAAGATTAAGTTTATAAGTAAAGTGATTTTGATACAACTGATTCACCCCCCCTCTCAGTTGTCTTGTGCATTTCAACAATTTCCACTCGATCATCTATTAATCGATTCCATCGAAGCACTTAAATTCTTCAAATGCATAGGTGATCAAAAGTTACTTGTAAAATTTTCTTTATACACCATTGCTTTTCCCTAGTTCACATTAATTGCAATAAGCTTTAAAAAGCTGATGAAAAATCTCTTCCACTGCACTGCGAACCCTAATTCACTCTACAAAAGAACATGATTGCACTTTTTCTTTCGATCTCTTTCGCATAACCTCTATCCATCCAAAATTTACAACATATCCTCATGCAAAAATCTGACATGTTGTATTTACAAGGGGTTCAAACAATTTTCTATTAAGGCTCCTCCTAAGACCATGCTAGGTATAATTCTTAGAGGAATCATCTGCATCAGATGACTAGGGCGGAGATGCATCTGTCATCTCTAGTTCTTCTTTTTTCTTCCATATCTTGCCCATTTCTTTCTTGATCTCATCTTTTTCAATATTTTCACAGTTTCATCTTCCTTTACCAGAGCATACTACTTTCCCTTTTTACTTCTACTCACTTTTGAAATATGTCCCGATTTTTTGCAATTGTAGTAGACAACATTTCTCTAGTTTGTTTGATTTCCATTGACCCTTGATCTCCACTAATTTTCTTTATGTCCAAAATTGTTATAGGTATAGAAATAGCCATCAAAAGATTGATTCATCCCATTTCCATTAAACCTATTCATCATTTGAGTTCTTCATTTGCTGGATCTATGTCCAATCTTCTTACATGCATAACATTGTCCAGAGAAGGAACCATAAAACTGATTCATCCTACTCCTGCACTCAATTGCTTTATGACCAAACTTATTGCATAAAAAAAAAAATTCCATTGAAAGACGAATACCTTTGAGAATTTGGTTGTCTGATAGGCGGTCTTCTTCTTGGATTTCTTTTCTTCTTCCCTTTATCTTGAGTCTTCTGATTGTTTACTGGATTTGAGTTCTGCATATTTTCACCAGCTTCATTACCTAAACCACCTTTATCTTTAGAAGGTCTCTGTCCTACTATCAATTCATCAAGCTTGGTGGAGCTTGTCTTGAGGTTATATTCATAGATTTTTGCTTTCTCAAAATCTACTTTTAGATTCATCACTTCTTGTTCAAGCCTTGAGAAAACATCAGACTTACTTTGTATCATTGTTTTCAAACATTCCTCAAATCTCTTCCTTTAATCCACTTTCACCTTTAATCCTATAATGTCTTCATTTTCCTATTTTAGTTGCTCACTCACTTCTCTATGTCCTTCTTTGAATTTATTTAATTGCTTTCAATTTCTGGATACATTCATTTGCTTCATCAAGATTTTCTTTCAGATCTTTGTTTTCAACTTTAGCCTTGTCAATATCTTCAAGAGCAGTCCAAAGCTGTTCTTTATCCATTTTTTTAATTTATAGGAACTTCGTCAAATTTTTAGGCTTCTCCAAAGGAACCAAAATCTAATACCAATTGTTGAATATTCAAGATATTGAGAGGGGGGGTGAATCTGTATCTTCTCAAACTCTTTGAACAAACACCATCAATTACTTTAATGCATATAATAGAGAAGAGGAAGAACAAAGAATGAAATCACACAACACATTAAACACTAGAATTTTACATAGAATACCCAATGAGGGAAAAACCATGGGGAGGATTAGCTCACAATATATAGTTGTTGCAATACTGGATACAAAAAAGGATCACTGCCAAGTACAAATGCTCACTTCTTACAAGGACTCACTATCCAAACAAGGAGGCTCATTGCCTACAAAAGATTTAAAAACAAAATGGATTACAACCAGAATATGAAATGATAGGGTTACACCACAAGTGTAGATTTCGTTCCTTTGATCCTCAGGTATTCACATGCCAACATACTAATATTCTCCCTTCAAATTCACATTCTACTGGCACACTTCGCATATGACAACCTTATATTACTTACTAAATCACAAACCATCATGTATATATATATGATATATCCAAACACATCAATTAGGTCGGCCTAATTGGATGCAACACATATTTACCAAAAAGATAATTGTTGCCTTCATACAAAAATTCTCCAAAAGTAGTTCAACCGTGGGCACACTATGTCATGTGGGTTGGGACCAAAGATAGGTCACAAATATATCCACAATACATGTTAAACTATTAACTGATTATTAGGTCAACCATGGATAGACCTAATAAAATAATGCAATACTATATCGATGCCAACTCACCATACGATCATATGAGCATACAAAAATACTTACATAAATGCTTCCAGTAATCATAAACCTTTTCCCAAAACCTTGAACAATGATGATCATCGTAGGGGAAATGTGGGCCAAAATACCAGACTGAAACACTAGAGGATGTGAACTTATTCTTCATATCAATTCAAGGTACTAGAACAATTTGATACCATAAACAACATGGTGAAATCAATGACAACATAAAGACATATCTTCTCCATTCTTCCAACATACTTCAGTGTGCAAAATTCACTTGTACATTTTTGCATTATGAGGCTAGATTTGGACAATAGATTCAAGCAACTATTCTCACCGTGGTTTTTCCCATCTTGGGTTTCCATGTACATCTTGTTTTCACTTGTGTATTCTTTTTGTTGTTGTGTTCTATTTTTTTATGATTCAATTTCTTATGTGGATTTTGTTGTGAAGAATCATATAATTGTTACAAAAGTTAAAGAATATTGGAATAGTTTAGATCTACTAATTCACTCCCCCTTTAGTAGATTGTGTGCCTTTAAATTGGTATCATATCTAAGTTACTTTGAAGAAATCCTAATAGCTTAAGGTAGGTTTGGGATGGCATGAGAATTTTTTTCTACAAATAAAGCCTCAATCTTTGATGGACCCAATTTTACAGTTTGGAAAGTTAGGATGGAGTCCTATTTGATGGCTTTAGGAATGGACATCTGGATGTCAGTAGTAGAAGGATATGAACCTCCTAAAAACCCTCCTATGGATGAAATACCCCATCTCTTGTGTTCTTGTTGACCTTGTTTGTCATTGATGGGTTATGTCTTATATTTTTTTGTTCTTTTATGTTAGCTAATACACATGATTAATAGTTGTTCCTATACAACGAAGATGTTCATATTCTTGTTTAATCCTATCTAACTAATGGGTGTTGTGTTTTCTTGTGATAACCAGATGAGTTCCATTCCTTTCCTACATAAGTATGCAATGATCGAGATGTTCAGTTATTGGTAATATTATGTATATTAAGTGGATTACATTAAGTAAGGTGATTATATATAATGGGTGAGATTAGGTGTGATTATAAAAATAATGGTTGATATTCAATGTTCACTTGAAGTAGTATCATTATTGTAGACATGTAAAATTGACCTAATAGTTATCACACACTTTAAATGACATTTTCGCAACATCAACATCATTATCATTGAATATCACTACATTTCACATCAATAGCATCAAAAACCCTAATTTCCCCTATTAATTGAATAATACAACATTATTTAATTAATTCATTTTTTCATCATTTTTGACAAATTAAATAAAGTTCATTTATTTAATAAAGTACTGAAACACTAATTTCTGCTATTAATTGAATAATATGACATTATTTAATTAATTCACATTTTCATCAATTTTGACAAAATAAATAAATTTCATGTATTTAATAAAGTCCAAATATAACTTTATTCCTCTCGATTAATTAAATAACACTAATTATTTAATTATGTCACTAATTCACTTTATTCCCCTAAGTCGATTGAATTATTAAAACATAATAATTTAATTATATCACTTTGCCTCCAAATTTGAATAATCAAATAAACTATTCAAAACATCATCAAAAATTAAATCAAACTAATGCAACTTTGTTTGCAAAATTCAAACTTTATTTGCACATTCAACTCCAAAAAGAATTAATTAATTAATTATCCTCATTCACTTTTCTGATTGAATAAATTATGAACCACTGATTTCTCAATCTATTTCTTGACAAATCAATCTATTTCCTAATTGATCAATCTATTTCCAGACTGATCAATCTATTTCCTAACTAATCAATCTATATTCCTGACATATCAATCTATTCCTCAATCACACTAATTACGTAATCTATTTGCACAGATTAGGCCCATCTAAATCCTCTCAACATCTTTTGACTGTCGATCAAGATATTCTACTATGCAATCCAGAGCGTTCATTCAAAATCACAAATTCTATATAAAAAACCCCTTTCCTCACAAAAAGGGATGAAATAATCAACTTATTTTGCACAACGAAGTACTACTGAGATCATAATCGACATTGAAAAAGCTTCAACACATCTTTGATCAACAACACACACATTTTTCTTCAAGATCTCACACACAACAATGAAGGATTCACATTGATACAAGCAACCCAAAACATCTTCGTGAACACACTTTGACATGGGATGGTAAACTTTCCTTTGTTTTTGAATTCATTTTGATATCATAAGAGTTCATTGATTGTTTTCAATAGCTTAAGAAACTTCATTTCATGAGTAATGGGCACAGATCTAGATTATTGTTTTTGATTTAGATTAGTTTATTTTCAATTCAATTATCTCATTTATACTTATAGATTTCTCCCTTACACATTCTTGCACACCTGGTTGGACCTCGGTCCTTAACACTAACAGTTTTGAGCTACATTTGAAGTTGTAGGTCCTAGAAGCACTTTGGAAAAATCTTCATGCATAGGTTCTAGAAAAATTTCCCATTTTCTTCCATGGTTCTGACACTTTTGACGATGATTTCGATGCTTTTGATAGTAATTTTGACACTTTTGAATTTTTCTAGCAATTCTGTCTTCTGAAAAGGGGCGCTTTTGATATTTTCCAGTGCCTTTGATTTCTGACAAAGGCTAACATTTCTTGTATTTCTTGCACTTTTTCCCAGTTAATATGTGTTTGAGATCTACAAGTTGAATTTTGATTTTTAATGCTAATGGGTGCCTGATATGAATGTGTAACAGGTACTAATGTTTTTGTATGCAAGAATGGAAAGAGGAATGAAAGTGTTGTCATTAATGTCAACCAATCAACTGGTTATCTACTAGTTCCTGTTGATTGTATATGTTAAGGATATTGAGAAAATTGTATTAAAAGAAGATTACAGGTATTCAGTTGTCAAGGATCTTGATCTGATACTTGTGAACTATGTTTTTTCTGTTTTGGCTGAGGTTTGGGAGAATTTGTGTTGGTTTGGATTTCTGTTTGTTGAAGTCTTATGACTTGTGGTTCTAGAGTTGTGTTGTCATGGTTCTATTGAAGATGGTTTCAACATTTGGAAGTATTGAGCTTAATGGATCTATGCGTTTTTGGTTGATCGTGTGTGAAACACTATCTTCAAAGTTGATGAAGCGTGTTGGATCTATTATAGATCCTGGTGAAGCATGTGTTTAGGTTTCCCTCATTCTAATTCCACTCTAGGATGTTTGACATCGAGCTAATCTGAATTTGAAGCTAGATGGTCGACTTTGTATCTTTTCAAAGTGTGACATAGTATAAATATAGAATGTGCTAGCAATGAAAATTGTACATAAGAAAAGAAGGAAGATAATTGAAAGAGTAGATGTGACTTTGATGCTATTCTAAAACTGTGTTAGTTAGTCTATGGTTGATCAGTGTGAAGCTTAATGCCGAGTTTTCAGATGCAGTGAGAAAAAGGAAAACTCTATCATTCATGCAAGTTGATTAGTGATTGTGGTGGAATCCTTTGTTGCATTGGGATTGTTGTCTCTCTATAAAAAGTCTTCTTTGTCTTCTTTGTATCTATGTGGAAGTGAGCCCTATAGGTTGTAGCCCTGTGGACAGTGAGTCCAGACAGTGAGTCCTTATTTTAGGGAGTGAGCCTTATCTCAGGTAGTGAGCCTTATCTCAAGAAGTGAGCCTTATTTTAGGCAGTGAGCCTTTTGTAATTGGTTTTGATATTATTTATAGTGTGATTTAATCCTCACTGTGGTTTTTCCCTCATTGGGTTTTCCATGTAAATCTGGTGTTACTGTGTTTGTGCATTGGCATTTGATGGTTAATCACTTAATCAATTTATGTGTTAGTTTTGGTAATTGAATTTAAGGTTATAATATGTGACAACTGATTCAACCCCCCTCTCAATTGTCCTATCCAATAATTGGTATCAAATTTTGGTTCCTTGGTGAAGAGCTTAACCACTTGAGGAAGGTCCGGGATGGCTAGCAAAATGGTCTTTGATTATCCGAGGTTAGATAGAACTAATTATGGTATCTGGAAAGTATTGATGGAATAATATCTAGAGTATTGCGGATATGATGTAGAGAAAGCTTATAAGAAACCCTACACTCCTACTAATGGTCTGAGTACACCTGAAGAAATTAGAGCACATGAAGCGAATAATAAGGAAAAGTTCATCTTGAAGAATAGTTTGGTACATTCTGAATTGATTAAGGCTTAGAATTTGAAGACAACTAAGGAAGTCTTGGATGCTTTAGAAAGAGCATACAATGGTGATGAGAGGGTAAAAGAGGAAAAATTACAGAATTTGCAAACATAGTTTGATCTTATACACATGTCCAAAGATGAGAATATTAAAGAATATGTACAAATATTGGATGAGGTAGTGGCTAGAATGTGATCCCTTGGCGCTACTATAGATGAAACCAAAATTGTAAAGAATATTCTTAGAACTCTTCTTGATGCTTACAGTGAAAAGGTGAGTGCTATTGAGTAGACTATAGATTATAAGACTTGTACTAAGGATATGCTACTAGGATTATTGACATATTATGAGATGAGGAATCCGAATCTAAGAAGTGGAGGTAAAACAAAGGCTACTTTTAAAGCTACAAAAATTGAAGATCTGGATGAAGAAAAATTTGATGAAATTGAGGCTAACTTTGTAAGAAGAATGAGAAAATGCCTCGATAAGTATGAAGGTAAATTTCCCTTTAAGTGTTTTAGTTGTGGAGAAATTGGTCACTATGCTACAAAGTGTTCGGAAAGAGCTAGAAAGAACAAACAAAGATATTAGAAAGAAAAGAAAGGAAAGAAGATTAACAAAGCTTACTATGTTAATGAGAATGCTAGTATTTCAGATGAAGATTCAAAATATGAAGATCCAGATGACAATGAATTCTTGTTCTTGGTGATTAAGGATGAACCTACTTCTACTAATTTAGAAAGATAGTCAAAGGAAAGTCCTTCAAAGAAGGAGAAGGAGAAAAATGAAGGTATAGTTATCTCTGCCCTACATGCTAAATAGGAAAATAATTTTTGGGTAATTGATAGTGATTTCTCACATCACATGACTGGTGACAAGAGTAAGTTTGTGAAACTTGAGAAATATGATGGAGCTCTGGTTGTGTTTGGAGATGATATTGGTGCTAAAATCGGTGGGATAGGTTCAATAAGTTTTGATGGAAAGCATCATACTGATGATGTTTACTATGTTAAGGGTTTAAGGCATAATATGTTGAGCATTAGTTAGATGTGAAAAAAAGGATATGATCTTGTGTTTAAGGATGAGAAATGTGAGATCCAAAAAGGATCTAGAAAATTGATTGCTACATGAAAGAAATCTGAAGGGAATATTTATCAACTTAAAGGTGTTGATGGATGATGTTTTATCACTCAAATAAATGACAGTTGGTTATGGCACAGGAGAATGTGTCACATGAATTTTGATAACTTGGCAAGGATCAGTACTATTCAGGCCGTGAGAGATCTATTGAGAATTACAAAGCCTGTAAATGCTATCTTTAGGAATTGTTTGTTCAGGAAGCAAACAATAAATCATTACATATCAAGAGAAAAATATACTACTAGATTATTAATTTGGTTCATATAGATATTTTTGGTCCCATGATAGTGTGAAGTCTACTTGGTGAAAGGTACTTTATGCTTTTAATTGACAATTATTCTAGATATACACGGGTTACATTTCTAAGAGAGAAATCATATGCATTAGATAGATTCAAGGCATTCAAGGCTATGGTTGAAAATGAAGTAAATTCGATGATAAAATGCTTGAGATCTAAAAGAGGTAGAGAATTCATCTCCTATGATTTCAATATGTTTTATGAAGTGCACGGAATAAAGAGATAGTTATCTGCTTTGAGAACCCCTTAGCAAAATGGAGTTGTTGAAAGGAAAAATAGAGCAGTTCAAGAAGCTATTAGGTCAATGATCACTAAAGCTGGATTACCGAAAGTTTATTGGAAATAAGCAATTCACACTATTGTATATGTATTCAATTGAGTTTATGCAAGAGAAAATGCTACAAAGACTCCCTATCAGCTATGGCATGGCAAATATCCTACAGTTAAATATTTCAAGGTATTCGAAAGAAAATGCTATATCAGAAGAGATGAGGAAACTTCAGGTAAGTTTGATGCAAGAAGTGATGAAGGAATATTTCTTAGATACTCTACTAAAAGCAAGGTATACAGATGTTTCAACAAAATATTGAGGAAAATTTTAGAAATCTTGAATGTGAAGGTTGATTAAACAATGAATAATTCTATTGATATTGATGGGTATGTGTTTGATGAACATGACTATGCAAGAATAGAAGAAATTATGGAAGAACATGATAAAGATGAGCAGAAAAAGTAGAATGAACAAAATGAAAGTGAAGAAGATGATCCGGTGATGTCCCCTAGGACATTGAAATATGTACAAAGGAATAATTCAGAAAGTTAGATTATTGGAGACAAGACAAAAAGTGTGTTAACTAGAAGCAAAGTTGTTGCTGAAGTAAATTTGTGTTATTCTATGAGATTAAGCCAAAGCTAGTAAGTGAAGCTTGTGAGGATGAAAATTGGAAGGAAGCAATCGAAGAAGAACTTTTGTAGATTGAGAAGAATCAAACTTGGGAATTGGTCCCAAGACCGACAGACAAAAATATCATTGGATCAAAATGGGTATTCAGAAATAAGCCGGATCAAAACGGGAAATTTATCAGAAACAACATGAGGCTTGTGTGTAAAGGCTACTCACAAGTGAAAGGTATAGATTTTCAAGAGAATTTTTCTCCAGTAGCAAGAATGGAAGCTATAAGGATGTTCTTGGCATTAGCTACTTATAAATATTTCAAAGTCTATCAGATGGATGTCAAGTCAACATTTTTGAATGGTGAACTAGAAGAAGAGGTCTACATGGAACAACCGAAAGGATTTTAGTTAATAGATCAACTGGATATAGTTTACAAATTGAAGAAATATTTATATGGATTGAAGCAAGATCCTAGAGCCTGGGATGAAAGGCTAGATAAGTATGAGTCAACAAGGATTCAACAAAGGTACGATAGATAGTAATTTATATTTCAAAACTGAAAATGACAAAATCTTGATTGTAGTTGTATATGTTGATGACATTGTATTTGGAGGAAATGAAAATATGTACAAGATTTTTGTGTAAGAGATGCAAAAAGAATTTGAAATGTATATGTTTGGTGAGATGAATTTCTTTCTTGGGCTATAGATTAATCAATCAGAGAAAGGAATTTTCATTTCACAATCTAAGTATGTGATAGAGATGTTGAAAAGATTTGGGATGGATGGTTCCAGACTGATAAGTACTCCTATGGTGACTAGATGCAAGTTGGGTAAAGATGATGATTCACCTAAGGCTGATTAGAGAAAGTATAGATCTATGATTGGTGGATTACTGTATTTGACTGATACTAGACCAAATATTATGCATGCGGTTTGTCTTGTAGCCAGATTTCAAGAAGATCCAAAGGAAAAGCATGTTACATTAGTTAAAATAATATTCATATATTTGAATGACACTTTAGATTATGGATCATGGTATCCTAAAGACATTGAATTTACACTTAGTGCCTATACAGATGCAGATTGGGCCAAAAGTATAGATGCCAGAAAGAGTACAAGTGGTGGTGCATTATTTCTTGGATGTAGATTGGTGTCATGGTTAAGTAAGAAGCAAAATTTAGTCTCTTTGTCTACTGCTGAAGCTGAGTATAATGCTGTTGCATCTTGTTGTACACAAGTTTTATGGATGAAACATATATTGAAGGATATCATAGTGTTGTATGATGATCCTAATTCTATCTTCTATGATAATACAAGTACAATTAACATTTCGAAGAATCCTATAATGCACTCGAGAATGAAGCATATATATATGAGGTATCATTTCTCGAGAGAGAAGGTCATGGAGAATGAAGTCAAGCTTGAGTATGTTTTGGAAAAGGATCAGATTGCAAATATATTTACAAAGGATATTCCTAAAGATACTTTTGAGTATCTCTGGGATAAGCTAGGGGTTATTTCCCCTCCTTTTACAAACTAAACTGCATTTGGAGATGCATCAGTTTGGTGGATTCATGGTTCTATCTTTTTGGACTGATGTTTTTGGTGGCTACCTCTCAGGGGGAGCAAGAATTTTTAAGTGCTATCATTATGAGCATTCTATTTTCATGTCAAAGGAAGTTTTAATGAGCATATATTTTACCTTTTCCATTAATATCAAAGGGGGAGAGAGCATGTGAAAAGGAAAGAAAGCTAATAAGAGAAAGCATGTAATGAGGAGGATGATATTCTAAGGGGGAAAAGCAAAATGAAAAATATTGAGAAGTATTTTCAGAACTGGTGTGTGTCTTTGATGGTGTTTCACATCATTTTTTGCCATCAATGACAAAGGGGGAGATTTTTGCAAGAATGGAAAGAGGAATGAAAGTGTTGTCATTGATGTCAACTGGTCAAATGGTTATCTAGTAGTTGTTGTTGACTGTATATGTTGAGGATATTAAGAAAATTGTATTAAAAGAAGATTACAGGTATTCAACTATTGAGGATGTTGATCCTGTACTTGTGAACTATGTTTTTCTATGTTCTAGCTGAGGTCTGGGAGAATTTTTACTGGTTTGTATTTATCTTTGTTGAAGTCTTATGACTTGTGGTTCTAGAGTTGTGTTGCCCTGGTTGTATTGAAGATGGTTTCAGCATTTGGAAGTATCAAGCTTAATTGATCTATGTGTTTTTGGCTAACCATGTGTAAGGAACTATCTTCAAAGTTGATGAAGTGTGTTGGATCTATTATAGGTCTCAGTGAAGTGTGTGTTTGGGTTCCCTCATTCTAATTCCACCCTAGGATGTTTGGCATTGACCTAAGTTGAATTTAAAGTTGGATATCCGACTTTGTATCTTTTCAAAGTTGGACATGGTATAAATATAGAATGTGCTACTAATTAAAATTATACATAAGAAAATAAGGAAGATAAGTGAAAGAGAAAACATGACTTTGATGCTATTCTAAAAGTGTGTGAGTTATGTGTGTGGTTGATCAGTTCAATGCTTAACACTAAGTTTCTAGATGCAGTGAGCAAAAGGAAAACTCTGTCATTCATGCAAGTTGATTAATGATTGTGGTGGAATACTTTGTTGCATTGGGATTGTTGTCTCTCTGTAACAAGTCTTCTTTGTCTTCTTTGTATCTATGTGGTAGTGAGCCCTTTGGGTTGTATCCTTGTGGATAGTGAGTCCAAACAATGAGCCCTTATTTCAAGTAGCGAGCCTTATTTCAGGTAGTGAGCCTTTTGTAATCGGTTTTGATATTCTCTATAGTGTGAGTTAATCCTCACCATGGTTTTTCCCTCATTGGGTTTTCCACATAAATCTGGTGTTATTGTGTTTGTGCATTGGCATTTGATGGTTAATCACTTAATCAGTTTATGTGTTAGTTATAGTAATTGAATTTAAGGTTATAATTTGTGACAAATGATTCACCCCCATCTTAGATGTCGTATCTTGCAATATTTAAAAAGGTATAATGATTTTTTATCCAAAAAACCATTCACTTTTTTGTAGGGAAGATGAACAACCAAAGAAGTAATTTTCAAAGATTTCTTAAGTTAGGAAATTTTAATTTGGTGCTTAAAAAGAACCCCACAAACAACACTTTCGATTTACTGCTTTAAAATGAACCTTTTTCAAGATTTATAAAGTAGAAAATGGTTTCATTTGGTGCTTAAAAAGAATCCCAAAAGGGTGATCCCACAATACTAGTTTACAATTTTTGGTCAAACTCGACACTGAAATAATTTTTTCTAACTAAATCTTCACTTTAGGGCACCTATGGCAGTTAAACCCTGATGAATTTGAAGATGATGCAAAATAGTGATTTGTGACATTTTATCTGTAGATTCTAAATATATTTTTTTCAAGAATTTTGGAATCAGATTGCACTTCTTTTTCCATCTCCTTCGAAAACTAATTTTTTTTAGTAAACAACATTTTTAAAGAGTGATGCTCACCATATAACGCATAAATTTTTTTCCATGAAGGATAAAATTATAATTTTTTTGAATTTAGATATGTAACTATGATATCTAGTGCTTCCAATTGGTCTCATAGTGTTTTATTGAATATTTTTTCCTTAATCAAGTTTCAAAGTCAAACCAATTACAATTCAGAAATAGGTGGACCGTGTAACGTGTAACGTTTTTTGTATGTATTGAAATTCATTTCTTTTTTGTTGGATCAAGGACTTCAATATCTAGTGCACTCATATTTTTCAATTTTTTTTTTGATAATCTGCTATTTTTCCACATGTGTAGACAAAGATCTTGATTTTCGGTGAAAAACCTATGTTTAATAAAACGAAAAAAACAAGTACATAATAAAACCAAAAAATATTAAAATCATATTCGTTGGATGATTCGTTCTGAGGACTACCATCATCCAATTGGGTATGTGAAGTATCCTCCATTCTCATTGTCAACTTGAGCTTCAAAGGGAATTTTTTTGAAGATTTTTGGTGCCAGAGGGGGAGAAGGGGGAAAAGGGGGGTTTGAGCAAACCCCCCTTCGAGTGAACCCTCATTGCTCCATTCGAGTGAAGGGGGGTTCACTCGAAGGAGGGTTCAATTGAACCCCCATTTTACCCTTTGTTTTCTAAAAAAATGTGTTGTTTTTATGGTTTGAACAAACCCATCATGGAAAAGGGGTTCGTGTGAACTCCCTAGTTCATGCAAACCCCTTAAAACCCAAATTTTTGATTGTGGGATCATTTTTACAATTTTGCTTCCTCAACCAAATTGTAAACCACTATTATGGGTTCACCCACAAACAAACACTTTCGATTTAGTGCTATAAATTGAATCTTTTTCCAAGATTTCTAATTTAGAAAATTTCATTTGGTGCTTAAAAAGAACCCCACAAACAAACACTTCAGTTTTGGTGCTCTAAAAATGAAAATTCTCAAAGCTTTTTAGATTAACAATTTTTTTCAAATTGGTGTAATAAAAAGAATCCTACAAACAAACACTTTCAATGTAGTGCTCTAAAAAGAATGTTTGATTTTTGTTGACCAAAGCGATTTTATTTTTTGTTGAAAAATGCTCGATTTCATTTTGTTGACCAAATAAGACAAGGATCTAGAAAACACTCAGTTTTGGGCTTAAAATGAACAAATCAATTTTTGTCTTGCACCTTTTCTATCTCATTGATTGATATCCAAAACACTTCTATTTGGTTCTTTAAAAGGAACCACTGCCATATTGTACACACCTTTTTGAATAGCACCACTCAAGGGACTTAAAATGAACATTCTGATGAAGTGTATTTCGTATTTGGAAATTTAGGTGACTATCTTCTCCCCTCATACTTTTTGGCAATCTTGGGTGACGAAAAATCATTTTGAGTTTCACACATTTTACTTCAAAGCATACCTTTAGAGGGCCTGCCTTTTGAGACACATCCTGCACTAGAGAACTCAAAGGCGACCCAAGCGGGACTTTGTTTTCGTCTGCTATATAAATTATTGTGAGTGTGAGGAAATTTTATCATTCACCTAGTGTATATGTTCTATGCCGACGTTAGTCTCCCCTAGTATCCGTGTGATACGTAAAAACCCGCAAGGGCTAGGAGGCCTCTTAATTGAGAAAAACACCACATGTATAGACACCAATTATCCCAAAACATGGCTAAGATCCAAATGTTTGTAGAAGCTACCCATTTTATCCAAAACATACTCTGAAGTGGTGCATTGGAATTTAATTCCGAGAAGTTACTTACCAAGTTTGACTTATGGTCGATTGTAAAAGGCCTCTCCATTCATTGCATGTAAAATAATCCCTTCTGGGAATGAGGTAAACCCACCTAGGAAGAAGTGTCTATCCTTAGGGTATACTTTGTTTTCATGAAATTTTCAAAGATCTATTCAATTACTTTAAAAACATCAAACTATGTGCTTGAAATTAAAAAATTAACACATCCAAACAATCACTTAACATGGTTCTGAAATGACAAACCCCTTTAACTTAGTGCAAATCTTTTGAAAAGATCCATCTATTTGCACTCCTAAAAGATATCATAAAACAATATCTTTGAAGGTTTCCAAATATCTAGGTTCACATTTCAAGTCACAATAAGGAAAAGGTAAAAATTGGAAACTATAAATTTAGCATTTCTACCTCTATGAACTTCAAGATTTCATGGAGGGAAACATGCTTAAGGTATAGACATTTAGGTCTCACAAGTTTTTATTATTGAGTTGCATGATATCGCTTTCAAAATCTCAAAACACATCAAAAAAGATCCTCCAAAACTATAAAAATCATCAAATGCTACTTTCAAATATAAAAACTGGAAGACAAATTTGAATAGAGGCCACTTTTGCTACTGTTTTTGTCACACTTGACCAAAAATTGGTCACAATTTCTAGAAAAAGCTTGATATTGCTCTCTATCCCATAGCTTCTACTGATGAAAATCTATTGCATTTGACAAATCTAGTGTACTTGCTGAAAAAATGGTCGCACTTGATCTTTTTAGACTGCACTTTCCAAATATTTCTTAGTGCACTTACCAAAAATCATGCTTCACTTGCCCAAAAAGCTCGGTTTTGTCTATGTAAATCACCACATTAAGAAACTACATATAGAGGTCACACTTGACATTTCTGGTCACACTTTCTATTCAAAATTTAGTGCACTTGACAAAATTTTGGTCGCAGTTGCAAAATTGGTTGCTTCAACTTAAAATAGGTCGCTTTTTCCTCAATTCTATCACTCTTGCTTTGTCCAACTAAAATTCAGAAAAATATTGTGAAGTTGGTTACAAGATCCTTGTTGAAACAAAAAAAATGGAAACCCAGGATAGGTCATATAGTCCTTCATCCATCTTCAAACTCCATCCTACTTTTTGAAATCAAAATCAAAACAAACAAAATTGAATTATTACCTCACTCACACTTCTAAGATATCAATAGTTACTTGAACCTCATGGCTAGTTCAAGTAAGCTTTTCCACAACATATCCTCTAGAAAAAGAAGTGAGATATCAATCCACACCTTTTAACATTTTGAGATCCAAGAATAACATCCTTCCCAAAATACACTCAAACCTTAGGGTCTTGAGTTTCACAACAACTATATCAAAACACCAACACTTTCACCTTATGACCATTTGGTGACCAATTTCTCAAGTTCAACAATCGAACCTTATATTGGCTATCATACAACCAAAATTTGAGTTGATTGAAGGAGAACAAATAGATATAATCAATAGTTTGAGGAGATTTATATTTGAGACAAAAGAAACACCCAACCAATGGAGAAACGTAGCAAACATCTTAGATAAAGAGGAAGAGAAAGAAAACTTAGGAGCCAAAAGACTTGTGTAACCACCTCCTGTGTGTCAATAGGTATCCACCCTTCATGATCTCTAGAAAGAGAAAAATCCTAAATGAAAGTCCATATTCTACCTTTTAAAGAGGCACCATAGCTCAAGGTATATCAAGAGATGCACCTTGAAGATTTACTACAACCAAGAGACCTTGGTAAGAAATCGTTACACTCACTCTTCAAGGAGTGAACCGGATTGGTACCGATTTGGACCCATATTTCCACCTCTCGTATTGCAATAGACACCACCTTTCAAAAATAAATGCAATTTCCTTTTTCTTAAAACATAAAATGCATAAACAAAAGAACTTTTTCATTTCATAGCTGGAAGTCCTATAATGTTCACAAAATCTTGGCAATATTTTATGACAACTACAAGGTCAAAATATAGAAAGAACATGGAAGCAAAAAAAACAACACCACCATACAACCAACAAACACCAAAAACAATAGAAGTAACCCATGGGGATATAAATTGAGTGACCTTATGACAAGGTATTGATCATCAGGACACCCTAAACAAGCAACCATAACATCCACAACAAAATGTTAGCACCAATCTATTACCCAAATCACTCTTATCAAGGGTCACAACATCAAGTAGTGAAAATAAGTCTCAAACATCAAATTTCCCTAAATGAACTTAAGAAAAATATTGAGGAACTTGAATGAAATCAAAATATGACGTATCACAAATACAATGTTCACTGTCTAAACATTGCATATCCACAACAAATGAACATCATGTAATGCCCCGCCACACAACCCTAGAGGAAGTTTCAATTCACTATAAAAGCATACAATTTTTATTTATTAAAGTGAGTTAAACATACATGTTCACCTATAATTGACAACATCCCCTAAGGCTATGTAACCAAGATTACTTAAATCCCCATTCACATACATCAATTAAATTCAATGCATTAAATAACTCAAGTAGTATACATTCATTCAACATAAATAAATACCAAGATAAGAAGATACATCCATAACATATATCCATTACAAGAATAACTGATTACAACACTCATTCCCAAAATGATTCATAAATACATAAGTGTTACCATTACATAAATCCACCTCATAAATACAAGAGGGGTAAAATTAACTTATACAATTTAAAAAACAACAGTGCTAGAAATGAATAACAAGATCCGCGAGCTATCCAACTGGATGTCTCACCACCACAAACTGAAGATCAATGGGGACCCAATGGTTTTGGTGCATGTTCCACCCAACCAAGTGGTACCCAAAGACCCACCCCCCATGCTAGGAGATAGTAACAATGCAACATGGACAAAGAATCTACTACCTCTAACCAAAGGCAGACTCATACTGACACATACTGACATAATCAAATAAATGCTCAACACCAGTACAACACAAGTATAAATTTCACATTACTGACATAGGTCACATTGCTTCCAGACATTAAATAGATCAAGTATGTTCAAAGAACCATACACATATAACAATAAACAACAGTTGTCCTAGATAGAATGTCATCGTATACTAGTCATGAGATCACCTCTGGGCATTCTTCATAGGCTCCAGATATCCTAGTGACCTCAACCGAATCCTGGCCCTCATACTCACTTATGCGGCATCCAAATACCTCTCGTACTGACAAGATAGATGACTTTGCCATTTTAGGCCTACCCACTCATCCCAAGTCTAAACGAGCCCTTGTGTCTACGAGTGAGGAAAAATTATCTTGATTAGTGAGAAGTTATTCCTAATATTCTAAGTACATTACTTTAATTATCACTTGTTTAAATAACTTCTGAAGGTTACCCGGTTTACCTCTTTGGGCTCCGATGCCTAACAAAAGCCACTCTTCTAATGGACAACACACAACCAAACTAATCACTAAGGGAATCACAAGTGCATACAACCTAGACCTCATAACCACTCCAACACAAGGAGGAAACAAACAATACAATTCACTCCAAACATCTTGGAGGAAACAAACACACGTAGTCCACTCCTTTCACAGGAGGCACAAAAACATCCCTGTTCGTGGAAACCAGGTAAAAACTGAAAAAACTCCATGCACTACCCAAGGGAAAACAACTGGTTGACATAAGGATTCGACAACCCTCTTCCTCTAAGTTCTTCTGGAAGACTTACAATTTTGGACTAACACTTAATCCCATATCCCAAAATACAACATGATGACATAGCTACAAAAGCATTCAAGTCATTAATGAAATCTAACATTTGGATTCCTTAAACCCATACTCATTCAACAGGTAACATTTACAAAATCAAAGGCACGATAACAGGGTTAACTCAAATAATTATAAAACCCTTTTTCCCCAATCACGAATATAAGGAAAAGATAACAACAAAAGGCAAAGGCAAGGAAATACGCTAATTTCGGATATCTTAAATCCATTCCCTATTTAATGCATCTCACAGAAATTAAAAATAATAACCTTACAAATTTTCATTAAAACAATTGAATTCCTTCACTAAAATAAATAATTTCCTCAACCTTATCTAATCATGCACATTAATCATATTAGTTTAAATTTCTCTCAAAGAACCTTGCATGCATTCCTATGCCTTAAACAAAATATTAAATGTATAAATATACTTAAAATATATTCAACATACTTCATATATTTAAATACATATATCATATTTATATTCAAAACTACGTTTAAAACTAAAGTTTATATTAAGCAATGAATTTAACCTTTGTTTTACTAATAATTACCAGACTGCAATATTAACTATTTCTGATTATAAATCCTAACTACATATCCATCATCCAAAAAGAATATAAATATATATATATATATATATATATATATTAAATATTATATATTTATATATAATATTAAATTATATACTATTTATATTAAATAAATAATAGAAAAGAAATTGAATTTAAATGAAATTTATTTAAGAAAACAAAATGCGAGTAAAGTTTTCGCAAAAGTCAAAAGTACCCTGGGCGGATGGTACATCGTCGGACTGATGGTACCGCCGGCCCCTTGTCATCATCTACCGACTGTACAAAGTACAACGACTGTCGGTGGCTGGGGAGGCCATACCCCCATGGGACAGTGCATCCCCCAAGAGGTGGAAGCACTGCACATGGCAGGTACGTCCTTCCCTTGGGAAGAGTGGGCAGTGGGGGTTTGACCTCCCCACCTGCCATTATATAAAAAGCTCCTTGTTTTTTAATTTTTTAATTTTTAAAATAAAACAAACTTTTATGACATTTCGAAAACCAATGAATAAATTCATAAAAGAAATCAACGAATTTCTTTGAAACTCGTTTCCCAATATTGCCTTACGGACGATGTTTTCTCAAAAAGACAAATAACAGTATTATATATATAATCTTAGATCTTAAACATAAATATATTTGTAAATATATATATATATATATATATTATGTGTATTTATATTCAAAAATATAATACATGTAATATATATTTATATATATATTTACACAGATAATATTAATGGTAATATCAAGAAAAAAATAAAAATAATACTAGTAACAGGAAATTAATTAAAATTTTCCAGAATATCTTTCAAAATTTCAAGAGGTGTAAATTTAATTTCCTTTAAACTATTCCTTCAATTTTCGAATAATTAAAAATAGGAAAAATTACACAGATCTAGATTTATTTAATTTTTTTTCAAAGAAGGTTTTCTAAAGAGGGTTTGTGTTTTTGAAGAACGGATCTGGATGTTTTCAAAAAGGTTAAATTCTTCATGCTACAACCTAAATGTTTGAAGCACAATTCTAAGGTTTAATTCAAACAATGAATTTCAACAATCAGGTTCATAAACAAAATAAATTGCATTAAACAAAACAAGAACAAAACCTCGAATCTTAAGCTACAAAAGAAGATGAATTTTTGATGCAAGCCTCCTCCAAGAATTTCCTCAAATGTGCAGCGAATCCAATCCAACAACTTCAACAATTGCAACAATTTCCTCAAATCCAATCCAAAACCAAAAACTGTTTCAAACCCTTCTTTGCACAAATTTTCCAAAAATCCTTCACTGCTCTGAAAAATGAATTCTTTCCCAAAAACTTCTCTCTCCCCAAATTGAAAACATGCAATCCTCATAAATCAAAAATATCTAATACAACCCTAATTCCCATTGCATGCAAAGTTGAGAATTAGATATTTATTTCATTTCCCATTTTCGAAAACCCAAATTGACTTTAAAATACAATTTCAATTTCTTTCAATTTCAAAATTTAATTTTCAAATATCTTTCAATTTCTTTTGATTTAATTTAATTTAATCCAATAAACTTAATTAATTAATTTTAATTATTTAATAACTAAATTCAACCCTTTTGAGATTAAAATTTAATTAATTAAATAAATTAAAATTTAACTAAATTAAATTTCATTATCAACTATAAATATAACATCAAAGCATAATATTAATTTTGATATAACATAATACAGTATATCCAACATATAATACACACCGTGAAGAAGAAATCATGGATTCACAGGGCGCTCGCAAGTGAGTGATGCGAAACCATCTTCTTCACCAATCCACTCATCAAAGACTGACATTAACATCATAATCAATAATCTCATAATAACATCTCATGCTAACTCTACAACATCATTAAACCATTAAAGCATATGAAACAATAATTAGATAAACACATCACACAATAATAGTTGTCACTCAATAGTAGCGATCAAAACATCATAACAAAATGTATCTAGTATCAAAGTAGCTGTAACCAAACATAGCATAAAGCAAACCAAACAAGAAGCAAAACGGAGGGGTATTACACATCATTACAGAAAAACCTCAATATCTAAATCAACAACACTTCCAATACCATCAAAATATTAAGTCATATCAACAACAAAATCATCAACCAAAACATCAAGTGAATCAACAACAACAATGGTCACAAAATAAAAATCAAATCCATCAACAATATTAACCTTCAAATAAGGAAATTTCATCTCAAAATATATTTACACCACAACCAACCTTACAATCAAACCATACTGATAAACGTGAGTACACTCCTTTAGGGGAGCTAATTGAGGGTGTGTTAAACCAATTAGTCAATTTCAAGCTTATCACACTTTCAAAAATTCCATGAAGTGGTGATACCACAATCAAATTCCCATGGTATGATGACAAGATCTATTGTAAATACCATGGAGTAAGAGGTCATGATGCATTAGAATGTGTTACACTCAAAAATATCATCCAAGACCTTATTGATGAAGGAGAAATAGCTATAGGAGATGATATTCAAGGTCCATCTACCAATGACAACATTGACAATATCTCAAACTCAAATTTTGAGAACAATGATCAAGAGCTATCTATCATCGATCACATTGACAATGTCTCTACATCATCTAGTGAGAAAGAGGACATATATAAATAATTTAATCCCAAGCATGATCAAACTCAATTACCCAAGTCTAGCAATGATCCATTCCAAGATATATTAACATCATCCAATCTCATGGAAGTACATATTGATGATCAAGAGACTCTTAATCCAACACTTATACCCAATGCATAAAATCTAAGCCAAGAGCTATTACCCATATGTCCACATTCCAAGGAAATCCAAGGATCCTTTACCCAAAATCCCTTCTTTGAAATCGATTTATGTCAAGAGAACAAACCAAAGAATATTGAAGATAATACCATACAAAGTCAAGGTCAAGAATCCCTATCATCAAAATACTACAATGACTTGGAAAATATCTTCCAAGACATCCAAGGTTTTCCAAAAGAAGAAAAAATCCATTCACCAAGCACACATACATCTACCAATGAGATGCTTACTCCTAAAAGACATGTAGATGATCTTCATACAAAACAAGAGTCTCATACTCTTGATATCATAAACAAGGAACAAGAGTCACCTACTCTTAACATCTTTACACATGATCAAAGCACGACAAAATCTATAGACATATCTGAATTTGATCAAGAAGAAGCATTAAAATCAAAAAAATCCTCCAAGAAGGTTGAAGACATTGAGCGTGAAAATATGGAACACAATATCTTAAAATTAACAAAGATAAATAAAAATGCTGAGAAGTAGAGCATTGAGTATGCAACAATAAAAGAAACACCAATATATTTTTAAGGGCCATCAAAATCTAATATTTCACAAGATCAAATTGAAAATATCAATCAGGAAGTTATCCCACATATGAAGGATCTTATCAGTGAAGAATCTATCACATTTGAAGATCCACAATAGAGCATAGAAGGATTAGCACCTTGTTTCCAAGGTAAGACATATCCTATTTTAAATAAAAAAATTCAATGAATTCACTATCAAGACAGAGGATTAGGCCTACATGAACAAGGTATCTTAGAACTAGTGTAGATTATTGGAAATCCTAAGCATCAAGGTCTTTGTTATTCAATAATTAAGGGATCTAAACATATCAGTGATACCTCTATAATACTGGGGGCAACTTTATCTAATACAAGCATCAACATAGAGAGCACAAAGGGTCTTTATGATGAAACCACTACCAATGCTACAACTAGTTGTATCATGAATCATCATCCATGCATATTGAAACCCTCTAATTGGGACCAACAACAAGAGAAAAGGCTATATCCAAGAATGAAACAAGTCATTGAAGCTGAAGAATCAGTAAAACAAAATGGACAAGAAAATTTTAAATTGATACAATAGAAAAAGAAAGAAAATCATCCCTATCAAACTCCATTAGTCAAAGAAACTATGGGGAAAAATAAAAAAGGGTTCATCCATCAAAAAATTTCAGCAATACAAAAGAAAGCTTCAAGAGCAACCTACAAGGTAAATCAAGACATTGGTCCTAATCGAATCTCCATATCCACCCATCATTGCTCATCATCCCAAGTTTGGAGAGTCAAAGATTCCAAACTCTTGATGGATCCATCTAAATCTCTTTTACCTCAACACATTTCGCCATCCATGATTTCTAAATGTCACATTGACTAGGTATTAGTAGCAACTCTGTATCATAAGGACTCTAAGAGAACTATATTGCGATATGAAAATCAAGGTAAGGATAACTCCAGTATCAATAATGAAGATAAGAATTCTCAGAGGTTACATTCAAGTGCTCGTATTCTAGAAAAACAACTCCTCCAAGTGGGATATCATTGACACATCATGATAGAAACAACAACCATATCAATACCAACAATGTCTACATCAACACCACTAAGTGGTTCAACATGAGAAAAAAAATGTCACCATAATGAAAACTTGGTAAATGGGCATCTTGTGTTACATCAAAAATCAATTAAAAAACAAAAAATCAAGAAAAAAATTTCCTCAAGTGAAAACCACTATAGTGGCACTTTGGACAAGTACCATGATGAAAACCTAGGAAACAGGTGCCCTGTGTAAGAATCGAGCATCTACATGCACCATTTCAGGTGGAACCATCTCATCCAATCCATTTTTATCCAAATCTAACTTATCTTGATTTTCACAAATGTTTGGTATACACTTTACACATGCTTATGGAAAACATCTTGACATGGGTCACTATCATTGATCCTATCCTACACAGAATTATCCAAACCATAAGGCATTGTCCAAAAGGGGAATAATCTATCCAAACATGTTATCCCATCACAAGATAACCTATTACCTAAATTTCTAGAAACTGGGGGGAATGTACTTACATCTTTCTTTAGAATAGATCTTGATCTATGTCTTCTAGCTCACGTTGTGATCTAGGCATTGTCCCAACAAAAAGGTATACCACCAACACACTATCAAGGTAACCTTAGAAACATTCCATCCCAACAAAAAGGTATACTACCAATGCACTACCAGGGTAACCTTCAAAATAGTTCATCCCAAACACAAGGTGTACCACCAATGCATTACCAAGGTAACCTTCAAAGATACCAACAACATGGATTATTCCTTCACACAAAATTATAAGATATCAACATTTTCTTGAACCTCATGGCTAGCTCAAGTAAATTTCTTGCAACATATCCTCTAGAAAAACAAAGTGAAATATCAATCCAAGTTTTCAATATCTTATACCCTAGGAAAAGGGTTAAAATCCAAAAAAATCAAAAAGATAAAAAAAGAAAAAAATCAAAAAGAAGGAAAAATAGTAAAGAGAAAGAAAACATTCTTTAAGTGAAAACCACTTTGTGTCACTTCTAGGACAAGTAAATTAGTGAAAACCTAGAAAATAGGTGTTATGTTTGAATAAGACTTGCACCATTATCTATTGGTACTATCTGAAGTATCCACCCACTCGTTCCATAATAAAACATGTGTCCAACCATGGTTTGGTACTAATTTAGAAAAGTAGTCTTGTCTCAAACTGGGGGAAACTTCTTGAAGCTGGTTGTGGATTGGATCTTTATGCATCCTACCATAGTCAAAAACAAAAAAAAACAAAAATAACTAGAAAACAACAAAATAAAAAATGGCCAGAAAACAACAAAATAAAAAACAGCTAGAAAACAACGAAAATCATAAACATCTGAAAAAAAACAAAATGAAAAAAACTTAGGATTATTTCTTCACTCAACAAAATCTAAGATATCAACATTTACTTGAACCTCACAGCTAATTCAAGTAGATTTCCTATAACATATCCTTTAGAACCAGAAGTGGAATATCAATCTAAGTTATCGTTAGAATCCCATAAAACAAGTTTTATGCTTTGAGTCAATTGGTCGAACTATATGGTCTCTTTGTGTACAATGTAGGAAAGGTTTAATAGCCCCCAAGGCCTTAGGTAAGTCCCATTAGGTTTCTATCATGCTTTAATTCAACTTAGTCAAAAAATACAAACTCCAAAAACATTCAAAATTCAAAATCCAAAAACATTCATAAAAAAGAAAAATATCAACAACAAGTTCTTCCCAAACCAAGCAAACTACAAGCCTCTACGTGTAAAACGTAGTCAAGGATTATCTTTGATGAGCCCCGAAGGCCCTAGGTTAGTCCCTTGAAAATAATAAAAACAACATCATAAAAACTTAGAAAACAAAAAAGACCTGCTCCATCATCACAATTTGCAATAAAATATTCATCGATAATAAACAAATCGTCATCTTCATCCTTTGAAAAAGAAGACAAAAAAATAAAGAAAACATCAAAAGCTAGAACTTTCAAGCAAAAAATCACAAATCTTTGATTAAAAAATAGACAAAAACAAGGCCAGAGTATTTAATTACCTATCTTTTTGACAATTCACCAGCAACATCCTAAGATATTCCTTAACGGATCCATTCCTACAATAGACATGATCAACACCAGATAATAGCCCCACCCCAAACAAATAAGGGAAGTGATATTACAACTTTTTTTTAATCTTTTTTTGCTTATTTATTTGTGATTTATTTTATTGACTCATTCCCAAGATCTCTCGAGGATTTCTATAAGGATTTAGAGAAGAAGGAATGGGGGAAATTGAGGATCATTTCGGTTTGTTGTTTGTATGATGTTTTTGTAATACTACCCTGAAAAATATGCTTTATTGAGTGTATGAAAGTTGTTTTGAAAAAAATCGTGTAGAAGATGCATGTTAGGTATTCTATACCTCTCTATGTAATTGATCCAAAAGGTTTTAACACAACTCAACCATATATTTTTAAAAAAGTTTTCATATGTCTGGTATGAGAAATAATATTCTTTGTATGTTGAGTCAAAGTCCATGCAATAGATACAAAGTCACCTTGGTTATTAATACCCTAGTGCATAGTATCTATTTTCTACATCAAACAAGATTGTTCAAAATGTGAAGCCTCCAAGGAAAGCAAAAGAAACTCATCAATACTAACAACATCAAATTTATATCCATCATCAAATATTTCTTCTAAACTAGCATACATCCCGCATCACAATATTATTAGTACCACATCCATCTTGCATCCACAATATCGTCAATATATATCAAGATGATAATAATCCAATGAAAACATCATGTATCATGTATAGTCGGCATACATCCATCATATACATAATAAAACATCATATGAAATATAATATGATTAATCCATCCATCCACATCAGGTGCATACATTAGAAAAGTACACAAAAACATATATAAACATACATCATCATCCATAAGTGTTAATTAATTTCAATTTGGAATTAAATTGTAATTAGAAATTATTTTAACATGCAAAAAGGATTTGAGAAAATATCTGTGGTTGTTGAAAAGATATTTTTAATTTGACATGTGTGTGAGAAGAATTAATTATTTATTTTTGGTTGAGAAATTATTTGGAGGGAATTTAATTGAGAGAGAAAAGAAGTTTCTTCATGGGAGATTTTTGGAGAGAAAAGATATTATTTTGGAGAGAGGTTTTGGTTGAAAATTGAAAAAAAAACAAAGGGGATTCTCAGGAATTTTGGGGGTTTTCTGTGTTTTTACATCTTCCTAGAAGTGGTGATTTTGGGAAAAGCTTTGGAATTGATCTCTGAAGGGGAGGATCTGCTCCAATCTTCATCTTCTTCAAGCTTCAGGAAAATAGGTTCCTTCAAGTTTTATTTTATTTATTTAATTGTTCGAGAAAGATTGTCTGTACAAAAGTTAAATTCTGTAGAAGCTTTGCTTAAAATGGTTTAATTGAGATTGAAAGATTGTCTATGCAAGAAGTTTTTGTGTTTTGGTTGTAGAAGCTTTAAATTGTTTTCAAAAACAATATTGCACGCTTCTGCATTGTGTTGCAACTTCTTGTAGGGTCTCGTGGTGGGACATTACACTAAGGATCAGGTTGCACATCAGGATCTAGCTGTCTAATGGATTGATCACCTGATGTAGCAACAATAGCAATACTCAGCATTCAAAACCATGGTTGTTGTTACGCTTGAGGAACAAAGGCATCATAAAAAGTTTGGTAATATGTAGACCTCTGTAGTAGCTGATCTCACTCAATGCAAAGACTATCATGCTCTGCCCTTAGACTATCCCTCTTAGTGGTAATAGCCTACAACTACATCTTGACAATGAGATGATGCCCAATCTTTGTGTCTCTCTCCACCCTGAAACCATCTTGCTCTATAGTGAGAGTGAAAATTTGTGCCTCCATGAACTATTGCTACAATATCTTGGAATCTCTCATAGTTGTCATATGTAATAATTTTGCACCTCCATCCCCAGGTGGTGGAGGGGGACCTAGAACCTTCCCCTGATCCTGCTGTATTTGGTCACCCTGATCACCCTGTGCACCATCTTGTCAGGCCCTACCAAGATGCTCTACTAAAATCTCGAGGCATTGTATCTCTCCTTGGTGACCTATGATGCCTACCCTACCCACTATGGGATCGCCACCATGATTTGTGAATCTCAAAGGAACATGTCATTCCCACCACTGATCATAATCAAGAGTAGTACCTGGATCTGCTAAGCCCACTAGCCAATCCCATCCGACTGGGGAAAGAACTCAAAATGGAGCAACAATAGAATCTTGATAAACCTACAAACCCCAGACATATACCTCTTTGGTGGTTTGACCAAACTGAGCCTCTTAAGTGTCTGGAAATTGACCCTGTCTCTCTCTAAATTTCCTACAAACCCTATCAAGAAGATATATCTCCAAAAGGGAGTGCATACAACTGATCAACCATCTAGTCTGTCTGCAATAAACCAAATGTTCTTGATCATCAGACCATGCCTCATAGTCGATATATGGTCTCCATACAAAACCTAGCATATCATCGATTAATTGACACCAATAGGGAAGTTGTACAAGCAAAGTATAGTGTAAAAATTCTCCATAGTGATAAGAGTATAGATCCTCTATAGTACAATCCAATATACCATTAAGGTGCATGACTAAGATATGCTCCTAGGCCATACATGAAGAAGAGTGACACCAACAAAAATATATTTCCCACCATGATATGCAACCTCATGCATATCTTTTTACAAGTGGGTAAGGAGACATGGACCCCATGTGTATCTCATTTCATGCTCAAACATCTACTCGATGCATATACCCCATCCCATAGGAAACTATCAACCTCTCCTATCAGGAACAATAAGCCTCAAAACCAAACCACAGAGAGCAAGAGAAATGAGATCTGCACTACCAACAAAATTTGAAAAATCTATCTCTGACTGTTGAACCTCAAGACATATAACACCAAGAATATGACACATAGCACGTGACCTCATTAAAAAAAATAGATAATGAGCTCACCATGAATGGGAATGAAAAGGATCCTCCAGACATCCTCAAGAGTAATGGTGACATCCCTTGTAGGTAAATGTAATGAAGAGGTCTCTGAGTCCCACCTCTACATGAGTGTAGTCATCATCATGCTATGAAATTGGATGGTGGGTATGTAACAAATGTGACATAGCCCGACCACATCTAAAAAATATCACTCCAAAACATCGAAACCCACGATCAAATCATATAGATCTCGTGGTCGTCTCTCCCTCGACTAAAGTGGATTAAGGACCACCTATAATTTTCAACCCACAATGTTAAGGATTCACTAAGGAAACACAAAATTAACTTAAAAATGATGAACAAGTTTACATAAGGTCAAAAAAATTAAAAAGCGATGAAAGTTTTCAAGAGAGAAAAAAATCAGAAACACAAAAGTTTTTCAAAGGCGAAAATTGAACACACGAGCGACCAAAATGATGAAAAGCAATCAAAAGCACATAAACTGAGCAAGTGTGAGTTTCAAATGCAAAAAATTAGGTCACAAGTTGAAAATTAAGTCAAGTGTGCCAAAAATAGAAAAAGTGACCATTTCACAAGATCAAAAGCACCAAAACTAACTCAAGTGCGCCAGATTCTCAAAACTCACACTTTTGACTAGTTTGACTTAAAGTATTAATTATAGAAACATGGAATGACAAAAATGAAAATTGAAAGGGTACATACCGAGGCATCGACGCCAGCAGATCATCCAAAGTCTCGAACCAAGTTCGCGTAATTTGGGATTTTTTGAATCCTCAACATAGATCCTCAACAAATAACAACATGAGAAAACTAGAGGCAAGAAATCACTATAGGATCAAAATGCAAATGAGGAAATTAGAACCCAAATTATCTATTTTAAACCCCCAAAATCCTAATTTTTACTTAGGAAACCTTTATAGGTTAAAAATAGGACCTCCCGAGAATAGTTGAACGAGCAACAAAAGACCTATAGACTTAATTTTTTGTCCTCTATACATCGAAACTAAAATAGAACAATGTCGTGAGCCTGACATCAAAAGTGCAATTTTTGGCCAACCTCTTGAGGGGGCAACCCAAAGTCCTACCATCATTCTGTTGACCGCTGGGGCACAATGGGGCATATATTTTTTTTTCAAAATTTGATCTAAACATCGAATCTTTGAAACAAAGCAACCAATACTTTCTTTCAAAGAGGGGAAAAATGTAGACATATAAAATTGACCTAACACTTCTCACACACTTTAAATGATATTTTCGCATCATAAACATCATTATCATCGAATATCATTGCATTTCACATCAACATCGAAAACCCTAATTTACCCTATTAATTGACTAATACAACATTATTTAATTAATTCACCTTTTCATCATTTTTGACGAACTAAATAAATTTCATTTATTTAATAAAGTTCTAAAACCCTAATTTCTGCTATTAATTGAATAATATGAGATTATTTAATGAATTCACTTTTTTATGAATTTTGACCAATTAAATAAATTTCACTTATCTAATAAAGTCCAAATCTAACTTTATTCCTCCCGATTAATTAAATAACACCCATTATTTAATTATGTCGCTAATTTACTTTATTCCCCTAAGTTGATTAAATTATGAAAATATAATAACTTAATTATGTCACTTTCCCTCCAAATTTGAATAATCAAATAAATTATTCAAAACATCATCAAAATTCAAATCAAACTAATGTAACTTTGTTTGCAAAATTCAAACTTGATTTGCACGTTCTATAACGCCCCACATAAGAACCCTAGAGGACAACACAATTGAACAACAATAACGCCACATTTAAAAGAAAAGAAAGTAATAACAAGAAATGTAAATCATATCAAAACATAACATACAATCTAAACTATGTCCTCTAAGGTTCAATGACTACATTACAAACAAACCTACTTACCAAGATCTAACATACATCATGGATTAATTAACTACAAGAGTTCATTTTAAATCCATTGCATTAAATGAATAAACACATACATCTCCATACATGACATCACATACGTAATCATTAAAGATCATATGATAAGAACCAATAAGTACATATACAATTTCTCTTACATGAGGGTACATCATAAGTATTAAATCTTTAAATCAATGCTTCCCTGAATACAATAGGAAGAATACATCAAGATTACATTACATGAAATAGATGATATACATGTCCAAAACATATCATAAGTAATTGTCTCTTCGAATTGGTACAAGATTCAAAATTCTACTACATAAGGTACATCCTCCATGCTCACAAATAAAATAAAGGGAAACCCAATGGAGGAAAAAGCACAAACCTCCTGACCATGTGGAACCCTAAGGCCCACCCCCCATACTAGGAGATAACATAAGGTCCCACTACATCAAAAAGTCAAGAAGATAGAAGGATAACACAAAGGGAATAACATGGCTCCAACATAACACAGTACAACATGAACATCACATAATAGAGTCATTGCTTCGAGAGGCACACACACAAAAAAGGGTAACACATGACTAAGGAATGCTAGACTACAGTAGGTAAGAGTGTCATCACATGGTCCTAGCATGGGTTATCCTGATAGTCTCTCACTAGATGTTGACCCCCATCTATGGTTATCCTGACAGTATCTCACTAGATGTCCGCCCCATAGGATGACACATGCGGAACCAACATTCCTTTCATGCGAACAAGGAAGTTGGTCTTTCCAACCAAGCCTTCTCAACCCATCCTTAGCCTAAATGAGCACTATAGGTATGGGTGAGGCATCCAATTATCTTAATTAGTGTGAAAAATACCCAACCCCCTAGTTCATTAATTAGGTTATCATTGAGTTAAGACACTCCCAAATGGGTTACCTTGGACACCACTTTGGGTTTCGACCCCCATTGAGAGCCACTCCCCCTACATGCAACTAGAAGACCCAATACATCAAACAGGGTAAAACCATCTTGCAAAAATTACAAAACCACATGAACACACACATAGAGCAAGTCATGGACCATATCACTCACAAATCCCAACCATAATAATGAGAAAGCAGTGCAAGGCTAAAGACCCTCATGTACACATCCCATGGACATAATCAACTATTTTTAGAATGAAATAATCATGAATCCAACACTCAAGAAAATCCCCTAAGCCTCTGGAAGTCTACCATTGACCAATTGCATAAAAGACTCCCTCTTAAACCATATAAAAAAAAAACTGCTCAATTCCACTAATTCAACACCTCATTTTATACAAGCAAAACAAATCATAACACGAACCATAAAATACATAGTGTACTTCAATTCGACTATTAAGCATTTAAGAAAGAAGTCAGTGTTCCTAATTAACAAGGAAAATATCTAATTCTTTCCATTAAACAAATCTTCCAATTTATTTCAATATAATAAATCATGTTTTCCATTTAGTTTCTAACTCCACCCATTTAATATACACAATCATACATATACAAATATAACTATATATATAAAAATATATACCCTAAACGACATATATATTTATATGTATAGATATATAAATATATGTATATATATTATAAATAAAAGGCAAATTTCAATATTAAAAAATTAATAAAACAAACATACCTATTTAATAATAATAAACATACACATTTAACAATACAAAAATACACACACGCACACACACATATATATAGAATCAAAATGAAATCCAAACATAAGTCCTATTGAAAATAAAATACCACATACATTTTCAGTGACATATAAAGTTGAGTGCCCAAAAAAATGTATGTGAATTGAAAGCCATACACATTATTCCTCAAATAAATGCCAACATGAATTAGATACAACATAGTCTAATTTCAAATACAACATATATTTAAATACAACATAGTCAGATTTTTTAAATACAAAATATATTTAAATCGAAACCCATGACATGTAGACTTTATCAAGAATTGACATAGAGCACAAAGGATCACTCAAAAATCAATTCAAACTAGTAACATCCAATGATAAAAAGGTACAAACTCTACCTAGCTCGTTGATAATGCAACAAAAACTTACAAACCAATTTCAAAATGCAACAAAAACTTAAAAACCAATTTCCAAATGCAACATACAAAAATTGAACCCTAATTACAAAGAATTTCCATTGATCATAAAAACATTTATTGCAAGTAACTGGATTTCCCATCATAATGGATACTATTGAAATGAAGTAGAAATGTAGTATCAATTTTAATCTCAAATGTAATGGACATAGAAATAGAGAAAATGTCATGGTTAAGAGAATTCAAAGAAAACTATCAAACACCAAGCATACAAGGCACGACTATGTTGTAGGGTCGACACAAACAAGGGAGACATAAAGCAGTATAGGAGCTATTTGGTAGGGGTTTCAAAAAAAAAATTGGCTCAAGAAAAGATAGATTAGAAGAGTGAATTTTTTCAAAGAGGCACTTGAAACCTTGAAGGTATTGAGAAATCGGAACACGAGCAAGTTTAGAGGATGAGGCTATTGAAATGCACAAGACAACTGAGGTGAATTAGTTGTATCAAATTCTTTACTTCTTAACTTAATCAATTCCACTTTAACTTCACTCTGCTATTAAGTATAAACATGAAATGCAAAAAACAAAAAAAAATACCAGAGATACCGAATTTACGTGAAAAACCCTAATGAGGGAAAAACCACGGTAAGTATTAACTCATAATATAGTAGTAATGCAATACCAGATACACAGACTCATTGACTAGATAAAAATGCTCACTACCCAGAATAAGGGCTCACTCCCTTAGGAATCACTATCCAGAAAGAGAGGCTCACTACCTACAAAAATTACAAAGAAATAGATAAAGATCCACCACTAGGAGTTATACACACTTGACAACTTGATCAAAAGATTATGAATACAATGAAGTACTGTCACAATTTTCTCTTCCACACTCTACTTTTCACACTTGTTCACACACGCTTCTCTTGCTTGAATAGAATGATGGATGGATATGAAATTCGCCACAAGTTAACTTGCTTTCATACCATCTTCAACCTTAGAAACATTCACCAAGGTCTGCGATTCAAATTCAAAGTACAAATTCAAACCTGGTCAACTACTCAACATTCCCGCAGTGGATAAGAATGTGAGGGGACCAAATACATATTTGATTTAGGACCCAAACAACATCTTGGATCACACACACACTTTATTAGATCGATGCAAAAATAAAATGTAACATGTAGACACCAGGTCAAACAAACCTAATGAAAACACCAATGATCTTTGAAGTACATGCATCACCAACAAGATAAACACACATGGATTTCTCAACCCGTTCACCAACCATTTTACCATCTCCGAGAACAACTCAGATACATTTGTAACAACTTCAACAAACTTCATTTGCAGAGAACACTTCACCAGTTCAACCCAGACAACCAGTAAAAACACAGGAGCTTTGGAGAAGGTCTTCCAAAGTGCCAAACTACAAGAAATTTTGTCAGAACATATAAACCATCAGAAAGAGTAATCTCCCAGATCTGCAAGATTTGAAACCAAATATCAAAGGACTACGGAGCCAAAACATTTCTCCCAATCAACAACCAGATAACTATGACAAACTAGTTCACACACCAGTGAACACAAATTTTATTCTCCATCAAACCAGAAGGTGAAACTCAAAATATACAATCTATTTAAGCTCATGAACACACATCCAGATCTGCATAGGCATTGGATCAACACAAAGAAAATGCAAACCACATTACCAGAGCACGCTCATACCACACTTGAACAAAGATATCATTATTTCTCAAATTTTCTCAAAAGCACTTGGCAAATACAAAAGTTACTCAACCTGTATAGTGTTGAAATCAATGAAAAAATTAATGAAAACACCACCAAACACATCCATACTTGCAACAGAGGCTGCACACCAGATAGTTGTCAAAAAGGCTTAAGAACTAATAAGAAATTGTAAATGGTAGGCAAAAAAAGGCTTAATGATTACAAAATTTATACTAAAAATCATATTTTATCTATTTCAAAATAGGATTAAAACAACAGGGATCACATTTTCAAGCTACAACAATAGACAAGAGTTAAATAATTCATTTGCATTAAACGAAGAAGAAAAATCAAGAAAAAAATACAAAACCAACCTAGATTCCAACACAGCTGAAATGGAGACCTAGTGTCGAGACCAATTTCCTATGGCAATAACAATCCACTTCTTCCAAATCCTTAATTAATTCTTCAATAATTTTTCCCAATCCATTTTTTTTTGAAACAATCCACACAAAACAATTATTCTCTAGAAATTTTCTTGCAGACAAAGTTTTCCTTTCGGAAAACAAAAAAATCAACAATCCTCCCCATCTCTCCAAAATGATAATTATTTACAAAGGGAAGTTGTTTGATTTTCGAAAACAAAAATCAAATAAAAATCTCACAAAAGAACAATTTTCCTTACAACAACCAGTCTGAAGTCACGCATGTGCTCTGAGACAATCTTTTTCTATCTTTTTAATTTTTTTTTTGTTTATCCATTATCCCTTCCATTTTAATTATTTTATTTTCGATTATAATATTTTTCCACATTTTTAATTTATTATAATCCCATCATTAGTAATGATTATATTTATATTTAATTATCGAAATGATTTTTAACTTAGTAATTTAATAAATTAATTAACCAAGAATGACCTTTATAACTATTTGTCAATCATGATTTATTTAATCCATCAATTAATCAAAATAATCATTATTAAAAAAATTAATTTAAACAACTAAATATCAATAATAATCACATAAACATAAACAAGGTCGAAAATGAGAACAATTGACCACAAACAATAGACAATACTGACGGGATAACCGATTGGATACTCATCGTCTTCGAGGATGATGGCTAGTGTAGGGGACTGTACGTTATCTTCATTCAACAATTTTACATTGGGTTTAAGGCACACTTAGACTTTTCAATTCAAGTGGAGTCAATGTCTGGTACCTGCAATCATGCATCAAACAAAATGGTTGAACATATATATAAACATACAGTCAGATACACCATGAAAGAAAATCGCAGCATAGCAGGGTACTCACGAATGAGTAATTTAACAGTGTTCCTCTCACCAAGACACATCAAACAAGTAACCACATAAATGTAAAACAACCAGTTACATAGAAAACAACATCAAACAATTACCAGATAAACACATAGTAACTATGATCAGATAAACAGATAAGGCTCATAATTAAATTAATCCACATAATCCCATATGTCCATAGAACTATCATAGCATATGCATAGACTCAAATAATAACAAAACATCAAAGTGTCATCCAGTATCAACAAAGTAGTAAATGTAACATCAAAAAAGTTTCATAACATTTGTCCTAACAGAATAATCATCAATCCACTAGGGAACAACATGAGGGGCACTACATGTTCAACTCCAAAAATATTTAATTAATTCAATCAATTAATTAATTATCCTCACCCACTTTTCTGATTGAGTAAATTACGAACCATTGATTTCTCAATCTATTTCCTGACTAATCAATATGTATTCTTGACATATCAATCTATTCCTCAATCACACTAATTATGTAATCTATTTGCATAGATTATGACCATCTAAATCCTCTCAACATCTTTCGACCATTGATCAAGATATTCTACTATGAGATCCAAAGCGTTCATTCAAAATAAAAAATTCTATATAAAAAACCTCTTTCCTCACAAAAAGGATCGAAGAATCAAACTATTTTGCATAACAAAGTACTACCGAGATCATAATCAACATTGACAAAGCTTTAATCCATCTTTGATCAACAACACACACATCATTCTTCAATCTCTTGTACACAACAATGGAGATGTCACATTAATACAAATAACCCAACAAATCTTCGCGAACACTCTCCAACATGGGATGGTAACCTTTCCTTTGTTTTTTAATTCATTTTGATATCATACGATTTCATTGTTTGTTTTCAATAGCTTAAGAAACTTCATTTCATGAGTAATGAGCATAGATCTAGATTGTTGTTTTTTATTTAGATTGGTTTCTTTTCATTTTAATTATCTCATTTATACTTGTAGATTTCCCCCTTACACAATTATAAATTAAATATATTATTGGCATAAGTGGTGATATTTTGATACCAAGTAGTATGATCAATTATTGGTTGACTCTAATAGGTATTATGCAAGTAGGGAGTGTTAAATTATGTTACTTGTGTATATTGGTAGATTAAATTTTCTAGTTGATTATTCTCCTTGGAATGTTATTTTTCATATGCTAATTATTTTGATCATTATTAATCATGAGTAACATTGACATTCTTTTTTGGTTGAGCAAATAGGTGAAAATTGGCCAATGTTGATAAAGGGGTCAGATAGCTACTTCCTTCTACTTTTGTGAATTTTTGGGCTTGTCAAGTACATGTGATTTAACCTTGTTGTTTGTGCTAGGGGTTGTGTGTATGTGAGATTTTTTTTTATTAGTTCCTTGAGTCACCTTTTTAATATAATTACTTATTTAGTTTTTTATGAAGTCCTTATGTGGTTTTAATTGTTTAATAATTTCCCTAGGTGGTAGGTTTACAGGTTAGGCTTCTTTTTATCCCATAAAACCTATTTTATAGAGTTGGGAACTCACTCTAATTACCCACTTATGAAAAGTGGCGAAAAATGAAGTTGGTTGGGTGGTTGGGAAGTTAGGGAAAGGTGGGTTCCTTTCCCATTTTATTTATTCTTTCTCCTTATGAGGAGGAGGGGGCTTCTCTTTCTTTTCTTTTGCTTTGCTTTTGTCCTTTGGCTAGTTCCTTTTGGATGGTTCTCGAGTTTCTTGGAGTTTAATTTTGGGTGATGGAATTTTTGTTGGTGAAAGATATAAAAATAGATGAAGGAAGGATGGAAGGAAAGGGCTTGTAGAAGGAGAGGCTTCCAATTTTGGAGAAAAGCATCTTGGTAAGGTCTACCCTTTTTTATAGATCTTTTTTGATGTGTAAATGAATGTTTGAAATATTTTTATTTGTTTGTGAAAATATATGTTGAGACCTTTTATATTTTTGTTGTAAATGGTGAATTGACGTTTTTCTTGGTTGTCTTCTTTTGTACATCGATAACAAGTCTTGTGTTAAAAAAACAAAGTCTAGCAATGTGAATATTTTGTAGTGACCATTTATATGGGAATCCATGTGGTAAGTGTTGGTTTGGGGGTTGTGGAAAGTGTGTGTGTGGTTTTGGGAAAGCTATGAGACCTTAGCTCAGGGATGGGTTGGATATCAACCCTATGGTTGGGTGGAGATCCATTGGCCAAGAAGGTTGTTTTATTCTTGATCTTTCTTTTAGGTACTTGTGTTAGATAAGGAAGATTATATTGGGATTTTGAGCCTTAAAAACATACATGTTTTTGAAATATTAAGATACCTTTATAGGGTGTAGAACCCTATACATCATGAGCCCAAAGGGCCAAAAAAGATCAAGTCCAAAACATTAAAAAATAAACCACCAAAATACTAGACATAGAGACAGCGGACCGATAGTCGACACACAAAGATCTAACAACAAAATAGAGCACATATATAGTAGACTATTTTTCTATATCCTCCCATTTCTTATGAGGAGGTTTATAAAATCATCCCCAACCTAGTTGGGGCACTCCTCCATAGTCTTCTTGTCCACTTCTTCCTTGAGCACAACAGAAAGGGTACTGGCAGAATGGTGGATCATTTTAATGGTGAACTGAGTCAACCCAACGAATTTCATTTTGAGTTTATCCAACCACTCCAGAAGTTTTCTATAATTGTCCTCCTTGTCCATAGTCTTAGCATTATCTTCCTCCATAGCCCTAGGGTATGAGGAAATGGTCATTGAATCATCCTTGAGCATCCTGTTGAAGTCAGAAAAATGACTAGGTCCTTCCACAAATTCCTCCTCCTCCGTATCTTCTAAAAAAAAATGTACATGTTGGCCTTGTGAGGATTGCAAGTTTTTCTTAAGAACCTATAGATCAAATTAAGAGGAGTTCATTTTATATTTAAAGGTGTTATACTTGAAAAATAAAATAAAAGAAGAGTGCATGTTAGTTGATTTTATCTAGTAGGATTCAAGAGTTCATGGGGTAAAGATAAATTTGAAAAGAATCAAGTGTCCATTAAATTTTTTATGTGTCAGATGTTGTTGTGTAATGAGTGTTTGTAATTTATTAGCTACCAAATTAAAGGAGTATACTTGTTATTATTTTCAATTTATGCATAGGAAAAAAAAGGGGTTAAAGGGATTATACTTATACAATGCATAGAATTTTAATAAAAATGTTGATCAAGGAATAATAATAAAAAGTTTACAAATTGTAAAACACTTATAGAGAAAAATTTAGTGAAATAAAAAAAACATTACACCAAGATCACAACTTATTGAATGTAAATTTTAAAGAAAGGAAATTACTAAATATATGCAAATATATGTATAATTTTACACATTAATTTATTTTAAATTAAAAATATATCTATATTCACCAATTTGAGATTTCAAATAAATTTTTATATCAATTTAAATGTTTGAAAAAAATTAATTTAAAATAAATTTTGTGTGTGATTATATATATATATTAACTACTACTTATATAATATATAAACATTTATAATTATATATATATATTTATGTTTTTATTATTTATAAAAATATTCAATAATGTTTATTTAAGTAATAAATAAACTTATAATTGTAATATATTGAATTACTTAAATAAATAAATAAAATTGAATGGGGTCGACCCCAAGTCGTCCATGACTGCGACTATGGGGAGGGTTTCCACCCAAATATTTGGTAAAAGAATATATATTTTTTTAAATAAAAACTTAATTAAAATCTTAAACCAATCCAAATTAATGCCTCCTTTCAAATTAAAAACAATGGAAGAAAAAAGGAAAACTAATTGATTTTTTTGCTTAGGCGATCAACAAGAAATTTGTGTAAAAATTCCTTGCAACTGCTTGCTACTGAGTAAAGATTATAGAGATGGTTGTACTAATCACATTCAATTTAGGAAAAGAAACCAATCTGAAAACCTTCGATCATAAAAGAAAACTGAAAATTGCAACAATTGATTTCATTCAAAACTTGAAAATAAAACTAATTTTAAAATTTATAGCTGAACAGTTTAATTTGAATAGAAACTATATATAAGAGAAAATTTCAATTGTGAATTAGTTAATAGTTAAAAAATAAAGTTCATTCCCCATTGTTGCAAAACAAGAAAACTCTTTTGAATTAAAGTATTCATTAATTATTAAAAGAGATAATTTAATGTAAGATTGCAAGCAAAAAATCAATGGAGTATTTTAGTAACAAGATTTGAAAGTTAGAGAAAATTGTATTTTGAAAATTATTTTTTGATTTATAGAATTTTTTTTATTAAATTTATGAATTATTTAATAAGAAGATAAATAATGTTTATATATTATTAAAGGGTAGGATAATGTAATGGTAAAATTTTAAATAAAATTTTTCAAGTCAGTGAATTTTGAAAATTCAAAATCCAGACATAATTTTTAACAAAGGAGTGTTCTTTTATTTAAAACTAAATATAGTAAATTTCAATAATCAATATTAAAAATATCTTCCTTCGAATTAAATGAATATAAGAATAGAGACATTGAAAGTATGCTTAATATTATAAAATAATTTTGTGTATAAAAAAAACAAATCTGTTATTATAAAGGGTACTTACATTATGCTTATAATCATAGTCCTCAATTCAAAATGTTAGGAAGTCTTCATTTAGGTAAAATTCATTTTGTATAAGGTAGAGTTAAAATTGATTAAACAAATAGAGATTGAGAATGTTTGAGTATTAGAGTGATGTGTAATTCAAGATTAAAATTTTGTATAAATACATTTTTAGATTGATAATAAATTTCAATTTTAATAAATTTTATTGTTATTAGAGTAACATTATTAATTGAATATTATTTTATTTAATGTATTTCTTGCAATTAATAGTGGTGAGAAAATAATTATGGATGTATTATTTAAACCTTGAAATCTAACATGACATAACCAAATAATCATTTAGATTGTGACTTAAGGAAAATTTGGATTGTTAATGTTGGAGGAAAAGAACTAAAAAATGAAGGTTAATAATTTGAACAACAATTTAGAATAGAAACAAAATCTAAAAAAATTCAATGATATAACCATTAAAAACAAATGTAATTAGTGGTAGGAAATTAGTGGTCTCAAGCTTCTGGGAGACCAGTAGCAACTTCAATCCCCTACTAGTTTTGATTTGTGTGTTGTTATTGTTTCTCTTGCTAGTCGGTTAGTTGTTGTTTCTTTTGTTTTTTCTTTCTGGATGTTTCACATCTTGTGAGCCCCTCTTTTGGCCTCTATGGCCATTTTTTAATGTGTACGGGCCCTTCCCATTTTAATCTAATCAAAATAAGTGTAATTAGTGTAGTTAAAATTATTTTATTTATTGTGTTGTCACTAAAGGTAGATAAATTCTAGCAATGAATGCATGTTAGTAACACACGTTGGTGTTTTAATGTAATTCTTGAGTATCAAAATAAACAAAGTAAGGAGTCGTTTGTTCTTTTGAATCCTAGAACTAAATATAAATTCAAAGTCATACGACTATGATACATCAAGAAGGGAAATACATACCTTTTAATTATCTAATGATTTCTTCTTTTATTTAGCTATCATATACACTAATGGAGTAATAGTTATTGATATATTAATCCTCGTGTGTATAATTTAATTATTGAATATTGAACTCACCAATTTAAAAAGGTTAATTATATAGGAATATAGTAATTTGTTGGATGTGGTGGTACAATATTTGATAAGTGATTCTAAATTAGGAAGGAAAGGTTTTCCTTAGACTAGCTTCTATCTTTTCCTCCTTCAAGTTTGGTGTAGCATATTTTTAATGACGCCTTAACATGTTGCCACTTAGTATATTTTAGGAATTATAGGAAATTTAATAAGTTTTATGTTGTGATAAATTTTTTTTGGGGTATTCTGTTGTGTTTAAGTAGCAAAAAAATTATGGGCATGCATTCCTTCAATTATTAGATTGTGTTCCCTTGAATTGGTATCATATCCGAGTTCCTTTAAAGAAAGCCTAAAAACTTAAGGTAGGTTCAGGATGACACAAGAAATTTTTTTTGCAAATAAATTCTCATTATTTTATGGATCCAATTTTGGATTTTGGAAAGTTAGGATGGAGTCCTATTTGATGGATTTAGGAATGGACATCTAGATTCTAGTAGTAGAAAGATATGAACATCCTAAAAACCCTCCTAGGGATCAAGCTGGAAAGAAGCTTGTGAACTCAATGCTAACACAAAGAATTTTATTTTATGTGGATTAAATAATTCTAAATTTGTGAAAGCAATGCAATGCATAACAACAAAGGATATATGGGATAAATTGGAGATAATCTATGAAGTTGATTAGAAAGTCAAAGAGGAAAAGTTGCAAACTTATAGAGCTAAGTTTGAAGGTTTGAAGATGAGAGAGGATGATAATATTGTTGCATTCATGCTCCGGGTTGATGAAATTGTCAACTCTATTTGAGGTCTTGGTGAGAATTTGGAAGAAAAGAGTGTTGTGAAAAAGGTACTCAGATCTCTCCCCAAAAGGTTTGGTTCTAAAATATCTACTATTGAAGAAGCTAAGGATTTGAATGCTTTAAAGTTGACTGAACTACATGGAACTCTAACTACATTTGAGATGATATTTGAAAGTGAAGATTATATAAGGAAAGATGTTTCTTTTAGAGTATCTATGAAGAAGGTTGATCAAGTTTTTGATATTGGATCAGATCCGAAAGAAGAAAATTTTATTAGAAAACTACTCAAAGGTTTCAGTAAGTACAAAGACAAGTTACCTTTTAAATGTTTCAATTGTGGTGAAGTAGGACATTTTATGGCTAAGTTTCCCCACAAGAATACTAACAAAGCTAAGAATAATATGAAGATGTCTCCGGAGATGAAAAATAAAAGGTATCCATGGCTTTTGAGATTGGTGAATGAGATACATAAATGGGTTCTGAAAATAATGCAAAAGAAGTAGACCTCATGGAAGAATTGATGTGTGCTGAAAAGGAAATCACAAGTCTGAAGAACAAAATTGTTAAAGAAGTGAGAGATAAAGAAAATGCATTTAAGGAATTGAAGAATGCAGGAAATATGGTAGTTAAATTGAAGACCTAGACTAGAAAAGCAAAAAGAGTTGAAGAGTTTTTGATAGAAAAGTTACTATCAAGAGACAAAGATTGCGAGAACTTGGAAGCATAAATTGTGACAATAAGAAAAGAGCTTGAGAAAGTGAACCAACAGCTACAGATGAAGTTTGGTAAGATTACTGAAACCCTAGATCAAATCTTGGAAAGTTAGAGAGCTTCACATATCAAAACCAGAATAGGTTTTGATGATTAAAAGAAGGTGATAGAATAGTTTGAGAAGACTAATAAGGCAATTTTGAGAGTGACAAGATCCAAAAGTAAGAATTCTAAAAGAAACATGGTGAGCAATGAAAGAATGACACACAATGATGGATTTATTCAAGTGAAGAATAAGAGAAGAAGATCCAAAAGATAGGGATACAACACCAGGTTAAATTTTCCTTTCTCTATTTATTGTTTCAATTACAATAATTTTGGTCATAAAGTTATGGACTATAGAAGAGCTCTGGTAAGAAGAAACAATTTTTTCAATAATAATGCATTTTCACCTCTATACAATGTTAATATCATTTGTTTCAAGTACAATAACTTTGGACACATTGCAATGAAGTGTAGAAGCAATTTTGTGAGTTCTCCGTTACTAGAAAGTGGAAAGAAAGGATCAAAAAGTAGAAGTCATGAATCATGAAAGATCTAGAAGGTTATAGAAGATACGAAGTTAGAAAAGTCAATGATTGCTCAAACTGCACTACATGCTTAGAAGAAGAAAAATATGTGGATCATAGATAGTGGTTTCTCTAGGCACATGACTAGATATAAAATTAAGTTCATGAATTTTAAGAAATTTGAAGGTGGTTCTGTGACCCTTGGAAATAATTCAATTTCCAGAATCTCTGATAAGGGTACTTTAAGTCTTGATGGTGGTAGAACAAAGACACATAATGTTTTATATGTTGAAGTTTTAAAGCATAACCTGATAAGTGTTAGTCAGATGTGTGACAAAGGCTATAATCCATCTTTTAGTGTTGAAGGTTGTGAAATCAGGGAATCTAGTATCGGTGAATTGATTGTGAAAGGAAGCAAGATAGATAGTGTCATTTATCATCTCAATGAGTTGAATGGATAGAGTTATCTCACTATGTAGAAGGATGAAAGTTGGATTTGGCACATAAGGTTAAGAGATGTTAATTTTGATGATATTGTGAAGATTAGCTCAAGAGGGTTGGTCCAAGATATTCGAGGGATTAAGAAACCTCAATCAACCTACTATAAACCATGTCATGAAGGGAAGTAGACAAGAAGCAAATATCCTACTAAGGATTATTCCACAACAAAACTACAGTGTCAAAAATTGTCACCCTTAATAATTTCACATTATGTTTTGTAACACTTAATTTATTGGACCTAATTAAGTCCGTAATTTCATAAATTATGTATTCCAAGGCCTATTTTTATCATTTTCTGAAGGATTGCAAGCATTGCATAAAAACAAAAAATTATTTTTTTGATCTCGACACTCAATATTTTGGAAGATAGGGACAAGACCCATACACCATTGGCATATGGGTCCCCCTATCTTGCTAGAGACCAATTTTTAATATGTTTTTGGTGGAATTTTGATATTCAAATTTCAAATTTCAAGTGTTGGCTTTTGGGATCTAATTTTAAGGAAATTAGAAAAATTACATATAAATACCTAGTTATTTTATCATTTGAAATCTAACAACTAGAACAAGCTCTAATAAGAAAAATATTCGTAAAAATATGATCAAGAGAAAGTCAAGAGAAGAATTTCATATCATTATTGCATCAATTCAAGATCCAACATCATGTCAAAGTTTATGTGTGTTCATGTTTTGTGAAGGCTAACCCTTGTTGTAGGTCTCCAAAGAATTCATACAATTCAAGAAAGAAAGACTCAAATCCTTGAGATGATGTGCATGACTTCAATCCTTGAAGAAATCCATTGAAGGGTGGTGAGTTGTAGGATTTTGTGATCTCATCATTCCTTCCTTTCATTTATCATTTATATCATTAAAATTTCCATTGTGGAGTTGGAAACACTTACATGGGGTTCGACTGAGGCAAGCCTCTGAATGGCCCAACATTCTCCCTCTTTTTGAACGTGAAAGTTATAGGTTTAAAGAGGATTAAAGGAATATTGAAGGAAATTTATCCATTGTTGCATTCAAAGCCCTAAATCTTATCAAGCCACAAAAACTAAACTGCAAAATTATCCAACGACATTCTAAAAAAATTGCAAATGGAAAAAAAAAAGGTTAGATCCAACATCAAAGGACTACAAAATTAGTTTTAGGACCCCCTATTAAGAACCCATATTCCCCTAAGTGTGTGATGAAATCAAAATTGGGGGGTCTTATCAAACTACCCAATCTTGTAGCCTTAACATGTCATCCATTCCACATTAACATATAAATAGAAAAATAATTTGTCATAGATTTATTTCAATGTTCATATACATTCATACATGAAAAATCCTCAAGAACAATTACATATAGTGAGTATTTCAATAAAAAGTCAAAAAAATTACAAGGGTTTCAAGGCACTTCATGCCTTTAAAATCTTCAAGGTCTCTTGCTTTCAACTTCCTTGGCTTCACTCTTCTTTGTAAATATGATTTTTTTCCTTCATCCTACAAATCTCATGGTTGCCTTGAACACATAAAACACACCTAGAAATTTCTTCTTCTCTTCTTCTATCCCTCCTCTCTTGGAAAGATAATTTTCTACACTTTCCTTTGTGCAATCCTGTAGAGAAATCTACAAATTCTTTCCTCAAATTTTCTACTTTTGATTATGCCTCTTGACACCATTAAAGGTTTTTTTTAAAGAGGGTTTTAACTATGTGAAAACCAAAAAAATTGGTTTCCAAATATACTCTTTGATTGGTCCTTAAAATTCCTATAAAAAAATGAAATAAAACATAGTTTGTAGCTCCCAAAAACTCCATTAAAATTTGTTGAACCATATCCAATTTCTTTCTACTATATGTTCCAAAAATCACTAGGTGTTTTTATCCATTCTAGAAACCAAAATTGAAAGAATGAGACCATAATGGAATTACAGGAGTCCCTTGTCTTATGCGCACTTCCCTTTGTGTCCAAATTGAAAATCCATTTCCACCATGGTAAATAGACCATTTCAACCCCTAAAACCTTGAAATTATGCAATTTTGCAAATCACATTAAACACCCTACTTTTAAAGTATAAAATGGAAATAAAGTACTCTCAAATAAATAATCATGTCCTTACAACACTTTTCAATATGCTCTTGAAGCTCAAACCTACACCAAAAATGCAAAAGACTGAACATGAAAGGAATTTTTTTTTTTTTGGTGATGTAGAATTGTTTGTGAGTCTAGATGCTCCTGCATCAAACACAATAGGTAATAAGTTTGTGAGAATGACTCAAAAAATAGAGTTGAGAGTTTGAAACACCCTTTCAAATAGTAAACTATTTGCAACATACTCCAATTCTTTCATAGGTATCAATTTTTTTTTTCTTTCTTCTCCTTTTCCAACATTTACCTAGAACTCTTCCTATCTTCCTTTCAAAAATGTATTTACCATTCCCTCTTTCTCTTATGGATTTTTTTTCCATCATATTTGAAAGTATTCCACCAGATATACTTTCCTCTCTTCTCTTCTCTTAAGGGATTTAACCCACCACAATTTGTCCTCCTCCACCAATGTTCATCTACACCATCCCCTACAACACCTACATAGAAATTAGTAATGTCATGGAAATTAAATATTTCCATTTTCACTTCCTCTTCACACTCCTTTATATTTATTTCCACAATTTCATCAATATTTTCTTCCACTTTCACCATCTCATCTACACACAACTCAACATCATCTTCATCATCATAAAAATGAAAATACTAACCATTACCTTTGTTTTCATATTTTCTTCTAGTGCTGCAACATCTACTCCATTCACCTCCTTATTCATCAAAACCTCCATACCTTCACTAAGACATGCTAGTTCTACAATAGCATGCACTTCCATGCCTTTCAAAATACGTGCTTTAGCTGCAACCTTATTCTTTCCTTCCTCTTTCAAGATGGTTTCTTCTTCATTGCTATCTATTGGAATCTTTGCTTCATCTTTTCTTCTACCTACGCATGAAAAAGCATTAGAAAAATTATAGGATTCAAATTCTCCCATCTTCTTTTATTTTTCTTCCCTCTTTCCATTCGTAAGACTTTACTCCAAGACATATAACCTCATAGATATTTCTACACACTTATTTTGAATAGCCCAAACCTCTTCCTCTAAAATTATTTCTCTCCTCTCAATAAAATAAATTTTTACAGCCCTACCCAAGGAAAAATTCATGCTCTTCTTCCTTGAAATTTCTATAAACACTTGCAATGCACTCACAATTTACAAAAAAATTACACAAAATCATAAATATTCTCTACCCAACAAATATTTTTGGAGATGTACCTCTCCAAACCACCTCTACCCACTTTCGCATAGTGGAGGACATTTGTACACCTTCTACCCAACCTTATCTCTATTTGAGGATAGCCCAAATAAATTACAAAGAACAAATCATCATATCTCATCAAACCGTATCTCTCTCGAATCTGAAATCCTTCTCTCCACACACATTTTAGTATCATACCTGCTCTAATACCAATTGATGCAGTCAAGATTGGGGGGTCTTATCAAACTACCCAATCTTGCTGTCTTAACATGTCATCCATTCCACATTAACATATAAATAGAAAAAGAATCTAAAACATTATTTTATTTCAATACTCATACACATTCATACATGAAAATTCCTCAAGAACAATTACATATAGTGAGGATTTCAACAAGAAATTAAATGCATAAATTTTACAAGGGTATCTAGGAACTTCATCCCTTCAAATCTTCAAGGTCTCTTGCCTTCAACTTCCTTGGCTTCACTCCTCTTTATAAATCTAATTTTTTTCCTTCATCCTATAGCTCTCATGTTTTCCTTGAACACATAAAACACCCTTACAACTTTATTCTTCTCTTCTTCTATCCCTCCCCTCTTGGAAAGATAATATTCTACACTTTCCTTCATGCAATCCTCTAGAGAAACCTGCAAATTCTTTCCTTAAAATTGATTCTTCTTATGTATGCCTCTTTAAACCATTAAAGGTTTTATTTAAAGATGTTTTAACTATGTGAAAACCCAAAAAAGTGGTTTCAAATCTGCTCTTAGATTGACCCTTAAAATTCCTACAAAAAAATGAAATAAAACATATAGTTTGCAGCTCCCAAAAGTGCCATTAAAAGTTTTTGAACCATATCCAATGTCTACTTGTTGTATGTTACTTTGAAAAATGAATAAAATCAATAACCAAGTCGTGCTCATTCACCCCAACTTGGAAATTGAAGAGTCATTAAATTATTTTCCAAAAATCACTAGCTTTTTTCTCCATTCTAGGAACCAAAATTAAAAGAATGACACCATAATGTAGTGCCAAGAGTCACTTGTCTTATGCACACTTCCCTAGGAATCCAAATTGAGAAAATTAATTATTTTTCCTTCAAAATACCCTTCCACCATGGTAAATACCATTTCAACCCCTAGAACCTCTAAATTATACAATTTTATAAATCACATTGAACACCTTGCTTGACCTTGAAGTATGAAATGGAAATAAAGTCCTCTCAAATAAATAATAATATCCTTACAACACTTCACAATATTATCTTGAATCTCAAACCTACACCAAAAATTTAAAATACTAAAGATGAAAGGAATTTTTTTTTGGTGATGTAGGATTGCTTGTGAGCTCGGGTGCTCTTGTATTAGACACACCGGTAAGAATTTTGTGAGTGTGGCTCACAAAATGGAGTTGAGAGTTTGAAACACCCTTTAAAATATTAAAGTATTTGTAGCATACTCCAATGCTTTCATAGGTACCATGAAAATTTTCTTTCTTCTCCTTTTCCAACATTTGCCTATAATTCTTGCTATCTTCCTTTGAAAAATCTATTTACCAATCCCTCTTTCTCTTATGGACTTTTTTTCCACCATATATGAAAATCTTTCACCAAATACACTTTCATCTCTTCTCTTCTCTTATGAGAATTAACTTACCACAATTCTTCCTCCTCCACCAATGTTCATCTACACCATCCCCTACAACACCTGGATACAAATTAGCAATGTCGTGGAAATTAAATATTCCCATTTTCACTTCCTCTTCACAGTCCTTTATATTTATTTCCACCCTTTCATCTATCTCTTCTTTTAATTTCAACATCTCATATGTACACAACTCAACTTCATCTTCATCATCATAAAAATGAAGAATATTAACCATTAGCTCTGTTTTCATATTTTGTTCTACTGCTGCAACATCTTCTCCATTTACATCTTATTCATCAAAACCTCCATACCTTCACTAAGACATATTACTGCTGAAATATCATACACTTCATGCCTTCCAAAATACATGCTTTGGTTACAACCTTGTTCTCTCCTTCCTCTTTCAAGATGTTTTCTTCTTCATTTCTATGTATTGGACTCTTTGCTTCATATTTTCTTCTACCTGCACATGAAAGAGAATTAGAAAAATTATAGGATTCAAATTATCCCATCTTGTTTTATTTTTCTTCCCTCTTTCCTTTCATAATACTTTCCTCCAAGACATCTAACCTCCTAGATATTTTGTACACTTATTTTGAATAGCCCAACTCTCTTCCCCTAAAATTATTTCTCTCCTCTCAATACAAGAATTTTGTATAGCCCTGCCCAAGGCCAACTTGCTAGATGTTGTGGTTGCATTACTGATATGTGGTTGTCATTTATGTCAACACTATTAGCATTGATGATGCTTAAGGCTGTATATGTCGAAGATATTGAGAAAATTGTAAAAAAAAAAATATTGCAGGCAATGGAGATGAGAAGGTTAGAATGTTGGAAAGTTCTTTACGTTGAAGATATGAAGGCACACATCAAAGGGTTTGTTTTCAAGACTATCTAGTGTGGTTTCTCAAAGTTTCAGAGGTTCACATCAATATTTGTGAAAGTTATGAAGATCTGTGTTCCTACAATTATTCAGTTTTTGTAGATGGTGTTCTTGGATGTAGAGGATGAAATTATGGTAATTTTAGTTGTTGTGCATGTACCTATGACATTCATGGATGAGTCTAGATTTTTTTCTATCCTTGTTGTATGTCCGCATTGAACAGAGTGTTCGTGATTGAAGATTTTTTATGTTCTTGGATGACATGATGGTGGTAGCGTGTTGTGGATCTTTATGGATTAATATTTTATTGTTTTTCTTGTGTTAAGGTGTTTTTTTGGGTCCTTGCTATGTTGTGACTGACTTTTGTTGGTGTGCATTAATATTTATTCATGTATTGAGGCCAACAATTTTAATTCATTATTTATTTGTGGCTGACAGAGTAGATGATGTAAATCCGTGTCATGGATATATAAGAGCGATTGTTTACACCTTTTGAAGTTTGCTCAAGGTATACTCAGTGTGTGCAAGTAATGTACATGTGTGAATAAAGGTCAGATCATTCAAGAGAAGAGAAGAGTGTGGAAGAGATTGAGCAGAGTGTGGAAGAGTGTGAAGTAGTTTTTGTGTGCCTAATCAGAACTGTAATAAGGATTTTTTAGAAGCTATTACTTCAGTTCAAACTCATTAGATGGAATTAATCTGATTATTGTGAGCCTTCCTCTGAGCAATGTACTCTAGGAAGTGTGCTTGAATGCAAGTGCATTCCCTTTTCATTCTTCATTATACTTCTAACAGGGTATAATCTTGTGGACTAACATCCACCGTGGTTTTTCCCCTAATAGGGTTTCCACGTATAAAATCTTGGTGTTCATGTGTATTTGATGTGTTATTGATTTATGCTTGCACTATTAATTATCAGATCTGAGATTAAAGGTTGATTAATGTTGAATAAGTTTGATTTTGGAAACAAATTATTCACCCCCCCTCTTAGTTGTCTATACTTGTATTGCCAACAATTGGTATCAGAGCTAGTTCCTCTAAAGAAGCCTAACAACTTGAGGTGATCCGAGATGACATCATACAAGAAGGATAGTCCTAGATTTGATGGTGCAAACTACTCTTTATGGAAAGTCAGAATGGAGTGTCATTTGAAGTGTATTGGAGAACCCTTTTGGAAGATCACACAAAGTGCATATAATATTCCTCTGAAGATCAAATCAAGCAAGAAGAAGCTACTACTAGGGCTATTGAAGCAATTTTTAGTGCTTTGACAGATTCAAAGATGACAAATGTGTTAGGATTGAATATTGCATACCAGATCTGGAAAAATTTGGAAACACTGTATGAAGGAGATGCACTAGTGAAAAGTGCTAAGCTACAAAGTCTAAAAGGCAAGTGGGAAGACATGAAGATGAGTGAAGATGATAACATCCTCTCTTTCTCTCAAAAGATAAATGAACTGGTGATGAGCATTAGATGTGTCGGTGGAACCTTAGATGAAGAAGGAATTGTGGCTAAGATACTTAGATCTGTGCCTCCCTCCTAAAAAACAAGAGCTCATGCTATTGATGAACTCAGGACAGTGATGAATATAACAAGAGACATGCTGATTGGAAAACTTGTTGCCTTTGATTTAAGTTAATTTGCTCCTAAGACCGAATCTGCATTCAAAGCTACTGTATCCAAAAAAAGGTAGCAAAGATACAATCCGGGAGAGAGTTCCAAAAGGACATTCAAATATGAAGATGAGATGAAAAATATTGAAGATGATTAAAGAGAATTAGAAGAAGTGGAAGTATTGATTGTGAAAAGAGAAGCCAAAGGTCATCGTAAGTACAAAGGAAAGTTACCTATCAAATGTTTTTCTTGCAGTAAAATAGGCCATTTTGCATCTAGATGTCCTGAAAGAGTTTCTAAGTACAAACCTGAGAAGACTAGATTTCAAAGGAAATGCTATTATGTTAAAGAAGGTGTAACTGATGAAGAATTTGATAAAGAAACTGGAAATGAAGATGAATGGGTATTCATTGCCATCAAAGAAAATAGTCAGGTGTCCACTGAATCTACTAATAATGTGAATGTTGAGAAAGCTCTTGCAGAAAAAATTGAAGAAAAGGATGAGTGGGTAATTGATAGCGGATGCTCACATCATATGACTTGTGAAAAAATAAAGATTGGAAGACTGGAAGACTATGATGGTGGTGTTGTAATATATTGAGACAACACTTCTGGTGTGATTTGTGGTAGAGGCACTATTTATTTTGGTGGTAAGAACAATACTGATGATGTTCTTTATGTAGAAGGCTTAAAGCATAACTTGTTAAGTTTTGGACAAATGGTAGACAAGGGTTACAATCTTCAATTCAAGGATGGTAAGTGCAAAATAAGGGGAAGTTCCAGAAATATGATTGCTTCAGGAACAAAGACAAAAGGTAATATCTTTCATTTGAGTGCTGCTAGTGAAAGTTGTTTAATTGATCAGATTGATGTAAGCCGGTTATGGCATAGGAGGTTGTTTAATGTGAACTTTGATAACATTGTCAAGATAATCACTACTCAATCAGTCAAAGATCTTCCTAAGTTAGTGAAGCCTACTAAAACTATGAGCAAGGAATGTCAGATGGGAAAGCAGACAATAAATTATTTCTGGAGAAAATAGTATAGCTCTAATGGAGTACTGGATTTGATACATATTGATCTATGTGGTCCATCCAAAATTAGAAGTATACAAGGTGAAAGGTATTTTATGTTTCTCATTGATAATCACTCTAGAATGATATGGGTTGCTTTTCTAAGAGAAAAACATGAAGCATTAGAAAAGTTCAAAAGCTTCAAAGCTATGGTAGAAAATGAGACAGGTCAAAAGATCAAATGCCTCAGGTCAGACAGAGGTGGTGAATTCACTTCCCAAGAATTCAATTCTTTCTGTGAAGAGCATGGAATCCAGAGACAACTATCTGCTCCCCAAATCCCTTAACAAAATGGAGTTGTTGAAAGAAAGAACATAACCGTTCTAGACACTACTAGAACCATGATGTTGGAAGAAAATGTTCCTCATTTCTACTAGAGAGAAGCTATAAGTACTGTTGTGTATACCATTAATAGGGTGCATGTCAACAGTAATTATGGTAAGACACCTTTTGAGCTCTAGTTTGGTTATAAGCCTATTTTCAAGTATTTCAAAAAAAATGGAAGCAAATGTTACATCAAGAGAGATGATGATATAGGAAAGTTTGATTCTAGAAGTGATGAAGGAATCTTTTTGGGTTACTCTACTAAAATAAAAGCTTACTGGTGCTTTAATAAGAGGTTAAAGAAAATGGTTGAAAGTGCAAATGTCTAAGTTGATGAAGATATTGTTAGACCATCCAGATGTAGTGGATATGATTCAGATGATCAACATGATAATAATAAAAATGGAAATAATGTTCAGAAATAAAATCAACTTCAGATTGTTTCGGTGAACCAAGGGAATCAAGAGGCAGAAACTAGGAAAAGTGCATAAGAAAGAACACAAGAACAAGAAGTCAGAGAAAATCCTAAAAATCCTAAGTATGTAAGGAAAAATCACTTTGACAGTTAGATCATAGGAGAAAAGAGCAAAGGTGTGCAAACTAGAAGAAGAATTTTGGAAGATTACTATCTAATTTCCAAAGCCAAGCCTAGCAATATCAATGAAGTATGAAAAGATGAAAATTGGATGGAAGCCATGAAAGAAGAACTAATGTAGATAGAGAAGAATGATACATGGGATCTTGTTCCTAGACATGAGAACAAAAATGTGATTGGAACCAACTGGGTGTTTTAGAATAAGCTGAATGAGAAAGGTGAAGTGGTCAGAAACAAAGCAAGACTGGTTTGCAAAGGGTAGTCACAAATTGAAGGTATTGATTTTGAAGAAACCTTTGCCCCTGTTGCTAGAATTGAAGCTGTAAGATTATTTCTTGCTTATGCTACTTTCAAGAATTACAAATTCTATCAGATGGATGTAAAGTCAACATTTCTAAATGGTGAGCTAGAAGAAGAAGTCTATGTTGAACAACCAGATGGATTACAATTAACTGATGAAAAGGAAATGGTATGCTGATAGAAGAAAGATCTGTATGGAATTAGGAAAGCTCCTAGAGCTTGGTATGCTAGATTGGATAAATAATTATTAAAGCTTGGATTCAATAAGGGTATTGTTGATAGCAATCTATATTTCAAGTTGGATTAGAATAAATAATTGATCATTGAAGTCTTTGTTGATGAAATTATTTTTGAAGGTGATGATGATTTGTGCATGAAGTTTGCTAATGAAATGAGATCTGAGTTTGAAATGTCAATGATAGGAGAGCTGAAATTTTTTAGGACTACAAATCACTCAGTTAGATGATGGAATTTTCATATCCCAGTCTAAGTATGTGAAAGAGCTACTGAAAAAGTTTGGCATGGAAGATTCAAATCTAGTTGGTACACCTATGGTAATCGGATGCAAAATTACACATAATGATGATTCTTCTAAAGAAAATCAAACAAGATACATGTCAATGATTGGTGGATTACTCTATTTGACTCAAACTAGGCTAGATATAATGAATGTTGTGTGCATGGTTGCTAGATTTCAAGTTGATCCTAAAGAGTCTCATGTGATTGCTGTGAAAATAATTTTTTAGATACCTTAAAGGGACAATTGATCTTGGTCTTTGGTATCCTAGAGATGATGATCTTATCCTAAGTGCTTTCACTGATTCTAATTAGATAGGAGATGTGGATGATAGGAAGAGCACTAGTGGCGGTGCATTTTTCTTAGGGAAGAAGTTGGTATCTTGGCTAATCAAAAAGAAATTTTTTGTTTCATTGTCTACTGCTGAGGTAGAATATATTGTTGATGCAAAAAATTGTATTCAAGTATTGTGGATGAATAAAATGTTGAGAGATGTCAAAATTGAGTATGAAGAACCCATTGCCATATTTTTTGATAATTCAAGTGCCATAAACATTTCCAAGAATCCAGTGCTGCATTCAAAGACAAAGCATATATCCATCAAATATCACTTCTTGAGGGATAAAGTAAGTGACAAAGAAGTTATACTGGAGTATATACCTACCAAGGAGAAAATTATAGAAATATTTACTAAGCATTTACCGAAGGATAATTTTGAGTATCTTAGAGACAAGTTAGGGGTGATTTTCCCTCCTGATCAGAACTAAGAGATGTAGGTCTTTGCATTAGTCCATCAATTGAAAGCCATATCTTATTTCAGATTGATGTTGTGGTGGTTGCTACTCAGGGGGAGTAGTCAGATGATTCAAATATGTGATTAGAGCATGTGTACCTTTGCCATTGATGTCAAAGGGGGAGAGAAGAGAAATGTGAAAAACATGGGAAAAGAAGGAAATAGGAAAAGAGTTCACAATCTCAGGGGGAGATTGTTGGATGTTGTGGTTGAATTTCTGATATGTGGTTGTCATTGATGTCAACACTATTATCATTGATGATGCTTAAGGTTGTATATGTCGAAGATATTGAGAAAATTGTAAAAAAAAAAAATATTGCAGGTAGTGGAGCTGAGAAGGTTATAATGTTGGAAAGTTCTTTACGTTAAAGATCTAAAGGCATGCATCAAAGGGTTTGTTGTCAATACTATCTAGTTTTGTGTCTAAAATTTTCAGAGGTTTGCATCAATATTTGTGGAAGTTATGAAGATCTATGTTCCTACAATTATTCAGTTTCTGTAGATGGTGTTCTTGGATGTAGAGGATGAAATTATGGTAATTTTAGTTGTTGCGCATGTACCTATGACATTCATGGATGATTCTAGATCGTGCTCTATGCTTTTTGTACGTCTGCATTGAACAAAGTGTTCGTGATTGAAGATTTTTCATTGTATGCTTGAATTTTTCATATTCTTGGCCGACATGATGGTGGTAGTGTGTTGCGGATCTTTATGGATTAATATTTTATTTTTTGGTGTGTTCTAAGGTGTTTTTTTGGGTCCTCACTATGTTGTGACCAACCTATGTTGGTATGCATTAATATTTATTCAAGTATTGAGGCCGATAGTTGTAATTCATTATTTATTTATGGCTGAAAAAGTAGTTGATGTAAATTCGTGTGGTGGATGTATAAGAGCAATTGTTTAGTCATTTTGAAGTGTGCTCAAGGTATGCTCGCTGTGTGCAAGTAATGTACATTTGTGAATAAAGGTCAGATCATTCAAGAGAAGAGAAAAGTGTGGAAGAGATTGAGCAGAGTGTGGAAGAGTGTGCAAATTTTTTTATGTGCCTAACCAAAACTATAATTAGGCTTTTGTAGAAGCTATTACTTTAGTTCAAACTCATCAGATGGACTTAATCTGATTATTGTGAGCCTTCTTCTGATTAGTGTGCTCTAGGAAGTGTGCCTTAATGCAAGTGCATTCCCTTTTCATTCTTCATTATACTTCTAACAGGGTATAATCTTGTGGACTAACATCCACCGTGGTTTTTCCCCTAACAGGGTTTCCACGTATAAAATCTTGGTGTTCATGTGTTTTTGATGTGTTATTGATTTATGCTTGCACTATTAATTATTAGATTTGAGATTAAAGGTTGATTAATGTTGAATAAGTTTGATTTTGGTAACAACTGATTCACCCCCCCCTCTCAGTTGTCTATCATTGTATTGCCAACACAACCTTATGCTCTTCTTCCTTGATATTTCTAAAAACACTTGCAACCCATTCACAATTTACAAAAATAATTATACAAAACTGTAACTATCTTATACCCAACAAAGATTATGGAAGATGTACCTCTCAAAACCCCCTCAACCCACTTTCACACAATGGAAGATTTTTGTACACCTTCTACCCAGCCTCATCTCTACTGGAAGATAGCCCAAATTAATTACACACAAAAAATAATCATATCTCATCAAACCCTATCTCTCTCAAATCTTAAATCCTTCTCTCTACTAACATTCTAGTATCATACTTGCTCTGATACCAATTGATGCAATCAAGATTGGGAGGTCTTATCAGACTACCCAATCTTGTAGCCTTAACATGTCATCCATTCCAAATTAACATATAAATAGAAAAATTATCTGAAATATAGCTTTATTTCAATGTTCATACACATTCATACATGAAAATTCCTCAAGAACAATTACATATAGTGAGGATTTCAACAAGAAATTAAATGCATAAATTTTACAAGGGTTTCTAGGCACTTCATGCCTTCAAATCTTCAAGGTCTCTTGCCTTCAACTTCCTTAGATTCAATCGTCTTTGTAAATCTGATTTTTTCTTCATTCTAAAGCTCTCATGGATGTCTTGAACACATCAAACACACCTACAACTTTATTCTTCTCTTCTTCTATCCCTCCCCTCTTGGAAAGATAATTTTATGCACTTTCCTTCATGCAATCCTCTAAAGAAGCTAGAAAATTATTTTCTAAAACTTTTTGCTTTTGATTTATTCTATTTGAAACCATTAAAGGTTGTATTTAAAGAGGGTTTTAACTACGTGAAAACCCAAAAAAGTGGTTTCAACTCTACTCTTTGATTGACCCTTAAAATTCTTGCAAAAAATGAAATAAAACATAGTTTTTAGCTCCCAAAAGTGCATTAAAAGTTTTTGAACCATATAAAATGTCTTTATATTGTATGTGACTTTTAAAAATGAATAAAATCAATAACCAAGTCATGTTCATTCACCCCAAGTTAGAAATTGAAGTCATTAAATAAAATTTTCAAAAATCACTATTTTTTCCTCTATTCTAGGAACCAAAATTGAAAGAATGAGACGATAATGAAATGTCAAGATTCACTTGTATTATGTACACTTCGCTAGACATAAAATTTGAGAAAATTATTTAATTTTAATTAATTTTCCTTCTAAATCGCCTTCCACCATGGTAAATAGACCATTTCAACCCCTAGAACCTTTAAATAATGCAACTTTGTAAATCACATTAAACACCCTGCTTGATCTTGAAGTATGAAATGGAAATAAAGTCATCTCAAATAAATAATAGTATCCTTACAACACTTCACAATATTCTCTTGAAGCTCAAACCTACTCCAAAAATGTAAAAGACTAAAGATGAAAGGATTTTTTTTTTGGTGATGTAGGATTACTTGTGAGCCCAGATGCTCTTGCATCAGACACACTAGTAAGAAGTTTGTGATTATGGCTCACAAAATATATTTGAGAGTTTGAAACACCCTTTAAAATGATGAACTATTTGTATCATAATCTAATGCTTTCATAGGCACCATGAAAATTTTCTTTCTTCTCCTTTTCCAACATTTACCTATATTTCTTCATATCTTCCTTTAAAATATGTATTTACCAATCTCTCTTTCTCTTATGGACTTTGTTTCCACCATAAATGAAAATATTCCACCAAATACACTTTCCTCTCTTCTCTTATCTTATGGTATTTAACCCACCATAATCTGTCCTCCTCCACCAATGTTCATCTACACCATCCCCTACAACACCTACATACAAATTAGTAATGTCATAGAAATTAAATATTTCCATTTCCATTTCCTCTTCACACTCCTTTATAATTATTTCTACCCTTTCATCATCTCATTTGTACACAACTCAACATCATCTTCATCATCATAAAAATGAAAAATATTAACCATTACCTCTATTTTTATATTTTCTTCTATTGCTGCAACATATTCTCCATTCACATCCTTATTCATCAAAACCTTCATACCTTCACTAAGACATGATACTTCTGCAATATCATGCACTTACATTCCTTCCAAAATACATGCTTTGTCTACAACCTTATTCTTTCCTTCCACTTTCAAGATGTTTTCTTCTTCATTGCTATCTATTGGACTCTTTGTTTCATCTTTTATTCTACTTGCACATGAAGAAGCATTAGAGAAATTATAGGATTCAACTTCTTCCATCTTCTTTTCATTTTCTTCCCTCTTTCCTTTCATAATAATTTCCTCCAAGATATCTAACGTCCTAGATATTTCTACACACTTATTTTGAATAGCCCAACTCTCTTCCTCTAATTGTTTTTCTCTCCTCTCAATAAAATAAATTTTTATAGCCTTACACAAGGCCAACCTCATTCTCTTATTCCTTGACATTCCTACAAAAACTTGCAACCCACTCACAATTTGCAACAAAAATTACTCAAAATCATAAATATCCTCTACCTGGCAACAAATATTTTGGAAGATGTATCTCTCAAAACCCCCTCTACCCACTTTCACACGGTGGAGGACATTTATACACATTCTACCCAGCCTTATCTCTATTGGAGGATAACCCAAATCAATTACACATAAAAAATAATCATATCTCATCAAACCCTATCTCTCTCAAATTTGAAATCCTTCTCTCCACACACATTCCAGTATCATACCTACTATGATACCAATTTATCTATTAAGATTGGGAGGTCTTATCAAACTACCCAATCTTATAGCCTTAACATGCCATACATTCCACATTAACATATAAAAAGAAAAAAATATAAAACAAAGCTTTATTTCAATGGTCATACACATTCATAAATGAAAATTCCTCAAGAACAATTAACTATAGTGAGGATTTCAACAAGAAATTATATTCAAATTTTTACAAGGGTTTCTAGGCACTTCATGCATTCAAATCTTCAAGGTCTCTTTCCTTAAACTTCCTTGGATTCACTCCTCTTTGTAAATATGTATTTTTACTTCATCCTACAGCTCTCTTGGCTGCCTTGAACACATAAAACACACCTGCAACTTTTTTCTTCTCTTCTTCTATCCCTCCCCTCTCAGAAAGATATTTTTCTACACTTTCCTTCATGCAATCCTCTAGAGCAACCTGCAAATTATTTCCTCAAATTTTTTGCTTCTGATTTCTGCCTCTTGACACTATTAAAGGTTGTATTTAAAGAGGATTTTAACTATGTGAAAACCCAAAAAATTGGTCTCCAAATCTACTCTTTGATTGACCCTTAAAATTCATGCAAAAAAAATGAAATAAAACATAGTTTGTAGCTCCCAAAAGTTTCATTAATTTTTTTTGAACCATATCCAATTTATTTCTTCTATATGTGCTATTTAAAAATGAATAAAATTAATAACCAAGTCATGCTCATTCACCCCAAGTTTGAATTGAAGTCATTAAATTATTTTCCAAAAATCACTAGTTTTTTATCTCCATTCTAGGAAACAAATTGAAAGAATGAGACCATAATGGAATGCCGAGATTCACTTGTCTTATGCACACTTCCATAGGCATCCAAATTGATAAAATGAATTAATTTTAATTAATTTTCCTTCAAAATCCCCTTCCACCATGGTAAATAGACCATTTCAACCCCTATAACCTTGAACTTATGCAATTTTGTAAACACATTAAACACCCTACTTGACCTTGAAGTATGAAATGGAAAAAAAATTCCTCTCAAATAAATATCATATCCTTAAAACAATTCACAATATCCTCTTGAAGCTCAAACTTACACCAAAAATGCAAAATATTTAACATGAAAGGAAAATATTTTTTTTGGAAATGTAGGATTGCTTGTGAGCTCGAATTCTCTTGCATTAGTGGCTAAGTCCTCATCTACATGACAGATCCAAATTTTAATGATAGGTTCACAATCTCTAGTACTTCTCAAATCTGCTTGCAGTTTACTATTTCAGTATGCGTTCTTCTAGAATATTTCATTTATCATATTTGGTCATATACTCTAATTAGATTAATCATTCCAAATCATTTCCAGTCCATTTTGAAGGACCCAAGAATGCAAATCCAAGTCTAATTGACTCACCTTCATGGTTGAAATTAAATAAATTCACCTTTTTGATCTCCATGCTTAATGAAACTTTGAAAAAGGAAGATAATTGATTCTAGGTTTAGGCATTAAACTTAAGGTTCTCCCCCTTTTTCTATGTTTCATTTTAGTGAACCTGATGTCCTAACATTATATACTTTCTAAAATTGGAACACTTTCAAACCCTAGATCTAATTTTTGCATCATATTGTCTTGCATTTCTAATTTAGGGTTTCATATTTGCATCATAAAAACTCATAAAAATCCAAAAAATTGCACATCATATTGCATCATAGCTTGTATTAGGGTGTGTTTCAATCATTTAGATTAAATTTTCATTCAAAATTTCATTCATAATTGTCCATTTTTGTTCACACATTATCATACATTTTCATTTGAATCACATTAAGGAATTCTAAAAAAAAGTAATTGTTAGACCTGTTTGCAATTAGCAATATAAACCTTAAACAACTTAAAAATTTATTTTTTTAGTTTTCAAACCCCTTGTCAAGGACACAAGTGCATCAACAAAAAATTTCACAGTTGTCTATCTCTATCTTCTTAGTGTGTAGGTACTTGTAGATCTTTATTTTGGAATCAGTAATTTTATGTTTTTAGGCATTTGATATCTAGTACATTTAAGTGAAAGAAAGTGAATTATTTGGTTTCAAATTTGTATTAAAAATTCATCATTCCTAGGTATTTACATTTTAGAATCAGTCAATTATTGCATTTCAGATCTAAAATATGCATTCATAACTTGTTCAAACAGCTTTAACATTCTTGCATACTTGCATTTTGCATCAAATTGGCACAAAATTAGGAAATTATGGAAAATCATATTTTTTGCAAGTAGAATCAAAATAATTAAGCAATGTAAAACCCATTCAAAATTTGAATTTTAGAACCCCTATTGAAGACTCAAACACCTTTGGGAAACTCTATCCTGGTTTTTGGGCATAAGTCAACTTTCTATGACATAATACTCTCAAGAGCATCTGTCTGGAGTTGTTTTCTGATTGTTCTTCACTTGTGGATTAATAGTCTAAACCTCATTGCAAAATTTCGTTATGGATATTGTTTTGGTAAAATTTGGATGTCCTTAAAATCTTTGGTTGATGTTTCAATCTATGTGATTGGTGATGATCCAAATCTTGATAATGGAATTCATGATCCTTCACCTCCCAATGCTTGTCCTCATGAGATAATTATCTTGGGTCAAGACAAATAAAGCATGTATGAATTCATACAAAAATCCTTATTTAACCTTGATAATAATGCAACCTTTTATCCCTCAATGTAATGGCCTAATACCCCATACCAACAACATCCTACAATGCCGCCACTTGAAACATTCACTTTGTTACATTCAAAAATTGAATTGCAAGGCATGTATCAACCAAAATGCATGGAAGAACATATTGATAACAACCATAAGCAATACACATAAACTAACCCTCTATCACATGAGCATAAAGTTACAAACACACACATTAACTTGGAACAAAATTATGGACAAGGCTTTAGGATTTTGAGAGAATAGGGATGAGATATTAAGAATAAACATGAAGTCCATTCTCTCTTGGAAAAAATACCATTGAAAGATACCAAAGGACTAGGTTACCAAGATCCTTCACTTTTGCATCAAGCATCTAGTTCATCAACCAAGAAATACAAACTTAGGAAGTTACCTTTCCTATATCCTATAACCAAAACTAAAAAGATCTTAGACACACTTCTCAAACTAGGACACATTGAATTTTCACCTATTTGTGACTAAGAAGATAAGAAAGGAAAGAGTAAAAATATGTCTTATTGTGCATATCATAGAACAATTGAACATATTACTAATGAATGTCACGCGTTAAAGAAGAAAATAAGAGAATTTGATCCTTATGGGGATAAAATTTAACACATAATATGTTAGAATTCATTATTCTTTTCTCCTTATCATGTGGTAGTTGTAGTGTCACAACATTCTCACTACCATCCATGAGGATATACACTAGGTTTTATGCAATCATCTTTCATTTTGCAAGGAGTAGCATATCATAAATTTGGCTCACCTTTTTCCCTACACTTTGGGGGCAAGGGGTTAGGTAGCCTTGTTTTAGGTACATTCCTTGTAGTAAGGTATCCCCCTTTATCTCCTTAAAATGTTAGTGTATCAGGTACACTAACATTTTAAGCGGGGGAAAATAGTTCCCCGCTCATTGTTCACATAGGAATAATCCCTTCTTAGTGATGATAGCATAATTAATTACCAAACTCAATATAATGTTACCATTTTTAGATGTATACATTTTTCCCCTCTTTGAAGTGATGTGTTTTACACATTGCTTCAAAGAAAAATTTAGATAAAGAAAATTGCCCCTGACTTTGAAAAATTGATCGATGATGTTATATGCACCCTCGGGAGATAAATTATGTGTTTGAGATTTTGATGATGTTTAAATATTTTCAATGATTTGATGCAATTTTGCCGATTTATCTCCGAAATGGTGCTCAAGTTGGTGAAAAATAAAAATAACATCACCTTAATTACCCCCTTAAAAGGTGGAAAAAGGTAAAAAGTCATTGTCATTTTTACTATTGCATTTTGGTGAT